>CM038793.1:157311518-157475732 GCA_021764765.1 Vicia sativa
GAGATATCTGGAGAAGAAATCTTCCTTCGGTTCGAGTTACCTTGCTCGATCCGGTGATTTTGCTGACATCAGGATTGGTAGCTTCAGCTGCAATGTCTTAAATGGTCAAAGATTCTTGCTTGACGCCATGATAATAAACTTCGGCTCCATAGTTCCAAGGTATAGCATCGTTAGTGGAATATGGAACTGGTCTGGGAGAAGTAATGATGAGAGGTGCCACTCTAGGCGCGGGATCAACAAAGGTGATCCTTATTGTGTTCACATCAGCATAGTCTTCTGGGAAATTGTCTCCCCATCCGGTTGCCTAGACGTCTTAGAAATGTCTTCGCATAGATCTTCCACAGATGTAGATTTCAGAAATAGTACTTCGCGGTTGTCCATCATGCGTTGAAGACGCCTCTTCAACCAAGCACATCTGTCAGATTCATATGCACACCAATGACAATAATCAAGGCATCCTGGAAACACACCGGCTTGCAGCAAGTCTTTCTTGACAGTCATCAGAGGAATAGTCAGCTTGTTCACATCATAAACATAGGAGTCTGCGTCAATAGCATTGGAACTTTTACCATGATCAGGCATTAGTGCGTTGATCACATTTGGAGTTTCGACATGAGGGTCGAATTCAATTTCTCTCGCTTCAATCATGTCTTGAATCTTGTTCTTCAGAGCCCAACAGTTGTTGGTGTCGTGCCCTGGGCTATTGGAGTGGTATGCACACCTTGCATTAGGATTGTACTTTGGAGAGGACGTGTTGACGTGCTAAGGAGGACCCCTCAAAGTAATCAGCTCTGCTTTCAACATGCGTTGCAATGCTTGCGACAATGGCATGTTGTTCTTCCTAAACTGTCTTCATGGTGCATTCTGGTTACACACCTTGTCTCGTTGAGGTTGCGTTGGTGTAGGATTGGAGATCACAACTGCCCCCATAAATTGAGTACGATCAGCCTTGTCACGGCCTTTCTGACCATAGACAACATTGGCTTATTTCTTACCACTAAAAGATCTCTTCGCAGCATTTGAAGATGATTCTATATGTATTTTCCCGCTCTTGATTCCATCTTCGATGCGCTCGCCTGTCAATATCAACTCGGTGAATCTGGCCGAAGAGTTTCCAATCAGATGATTGAAAAATGGGCCTGTCAGTGTTCCCATGAACATATCAACCAACTACCTATTGGACAAGGGTGGTTGAACTCTTCTTGCTAGATCTCTCCATTTCTGAGCATATTCTTTGAACTTCTCGTCATGACCCATAGACATGCTCTGTAGTTACATGCAATGTCTTCAATGGTCAAAGATTCTTGCTTGACGCCATGATAATAAACTTCGGCTCCATTGTTCCAAGGTATAGCTTTGTTAGTGGAATATGGAACTGGTCTGAGAGAAGTAATAATGAGTGGTGCCACTCTAGGCGCGACATCGACAGAGGTGATCCTTATTGTGTTCACATCAGCATAGTCTTTTGGGAAATTGTCTCCCCATACGGTTGCCTTGACATTTTAGAAATGTCTTCGCACAGATCTTCCATAGATGAAGATTTTATAAATAGTACTTCGCGGTTGTCCATCATGCGTTGAATACGCCACTTCAACCAAGCACATCCGTCAGATTCAGATGCACACCAACGACAATAATCAGGGCATCCTGGAAACACACCGGCTTGCAACAAGTCTTTCTTGACAGTCATCAGAGGAATAGTCAGCTTGTTCACATCATAAACATAGGAGTCTGCGTCAATAGCATTGGAACTTTTACCATGATCAGGCATTAGTGCGTTGATCACATTTGGAGTTTCGACAGGAGGGTTGAATTCAATTTCTCTCGCTTCAATCATGTCTTGAATCTTGTTCTTCAGAGCCCAACAGTTATTGGTGTCGTTCCCTAGGCTATTGGAGTGGTATGCGCACCATGCATTAGGATTGTACTTTGGAGAGGACGTCTTCACGTGCTATGGAGGATCCCTCAAAGTAATCAGCTCTGCTTTCAACATGCGTTGCAATGCTTGCGACAATGGCATGTTGATCTTCGTAAACTGTCTTCATGGTGCGTTCTGGTTATGCGTGTTGTCTCGTTGAGGTTGCGTTGTTGTAGGATTGGAGATCACAATTGCCCCCACAAATTGAGTACGATCAGCCTTGTCATGGCCTTTCTGACCATACACAACATTGGCTTCTTTCTTACCACTAAAAGATCTCTTCGCAGCATTTGAAGATGATTCTATATGTATTTTCCCGCTCTTGATTCCATCTTCGATGCGCTCGCCTGTCAATATCAACTCGGTGAATCTGGTCGAAGAGTTTCCAATCAGATGATTGAAAAATGGGCCTGTTAGTGTTCCCATGAACATATCAACCAACTCCCTATTGGACAAGGGTGGTTGAACTCTTCCTGCTAGATCTCTCCATTTCTGAGCATATTCTTTGAACTTCTCGTCACGACCCATAGACATGCTCTGTAGTTGCATGCGGGTGGGTGTTAATTCAACATTATACTGGTACTGCTTGTAGAAAGCATCTGCTAAGTCATTCCAGGTATGAATGTGAGTATTCTCTAGCTGATAATACCATTCCAACTATGCTCCGGATAAACTCTCTTGAAAGAAATGGATCCACAACTTCCTATCTTTAGTATGAGGATGGATCTTCTGAACATAGGACTTCAAATGCAGCTTTCGACAAGAGATTCCATCATACTTGGAAAAGGTAGGAACTTTGAACTTGCGGGGAATTACTACGCCAGGGACTAGACTCAGATCATCAAAATTTAGCCCGGACATTTTCAGATTTTCCACATCATTCAGGCGGTCTTCGAGTTGCTTATATTTGTCGTCGTCAGGAGAATACTATTCTCTTACACAGTCTTGATCTTCATTTTCAGACCCACGATGGCTTCCTTCACTGTTTTTGACACTTCCCTCACTTTCACCTCTCTTGTCTAAGATTTCAAACCGGCTGACCACCCTAGCTGGACCCTTGTGATTTCTTCCCATGTTGAGGATACCGATGGTATTCTTATTTCTGGTAATGTGATTGTTCAAATCCTTCTGGCCTTGGACCAAGTTGGTGAGCATCTCTTGGAATTGAGCATTCTGAGCTTGAAGATCTTTGACGGTATGTTCAAGAGCCATTTTTGCTGAAATAAATAACGAGAGAATAAGAAAATCGGTCTTCAATGTACATGTTATGAAATGTCATGCCATGATATGCGATGTTTATGCAATGTAATGCAATGTTTTCAAGGACCTTAGGAACTTAAACTTGTTAAACAAGCACGAACAAACTTTTTATTATCTTATTATTAGCGAGTACAAAAGAAAGTTTAAACAAATAAAGAATAAATTCCTAGAGCTTTAGGTCTCCCACGGGAGCTTCCTCTTTGTGTTGAAGTAGGTGTTGATGTTTCGCTCCTCATGATGTAGCTTTTTCAACTCTAATACCTTCTTCTCGCTTGCATAGCAATGAGCTTCGAACGTATCCCTTTCTTCTTTGAGCTGGATCCAGGATCTCTTCCAGTCTTCGAGATCGGTAGGCATGTCTGGATGGAGAATGGTATAGGGTTCGTCACCTATAGCAACAGGTTCCATAATCACAAGTAGAACAGCTGTAAACGACATCATGAGGTTTCGAGCTCGAGCTCGCACCCATTTGAGGTAAGGTTCCCAAAGAATGGAATTTTTGAGTCCCAAAGTCTTGGTATCAGTCTTCTTTACCATGCCCCAAGCGAGTACAAATCTGCGATGGTAGTTCTGGAGATCGTTTTCGTAGTCAAACACAATATCTTGGAGAGGCATATCATGAGGACTATCTCTTCGAGCATAACCAAACTGATGTAGAACTAGAGAGGGGTTGTAAGTGATACCTCCTCTTATGCCAAGAAGTAGTACATTAGGGAATTCTCCATAACGCTCAATGAAAGTGAAGTCCTTTTGAGAAAAGAGACACCAACGGATATCTGAGTGACAGAGTAACATCAGCCTTTGAGACCACTTCAATCTTTGCTCGTTCTTCACTACTGATTGAGGAAGGTGTGAAATAAACCACCTATAAGGTAACGGTATACAACACACGAGAGTTCCTTGCCTTTTGATGGTACAGGTGTGGAGAGAATGTAGGATATCTCCAAGTAAAGTAGGCACAAGATTATGAGTGAGAAATATCATGATGGCGTTCACGTCTATGAACCGATCTGGATTAGGAAATAGTACCAAGCCATAGATTAGTAAGTCCAAAATGTCTTCGAATGCATGGAAACTCATAGCCTTGAGGAATTCTCGAGATTTCTTTATCAGGAAATTAGCAAGCAAACCCTTAACTCCCCTTCTTGTTTCCCAATTAGCTTCAATGTTTGATCGCTTTAGGTGTAGCGTTGATGCGATGTCTTCGTATTTCGGAGCTTTTTCTAAACCGGTGAATGGTATCTTATCAAGGATAGATATCCCAAGTAGCTTAGAGAACTCTTCCAATGTAGGCACCAACTGATAATCTAGGAATGTAAAGCAGTGATGTTTCAGATCGAAGAACTGGAATACAAAGTGCATCATATCTTCTTCAAAATCAGAGGTAACCAGGTCAAGCAAATAACCATGTCTTTTGATGAACTGAGCGTGATCCGGAATTTATGAAACCAATTCTTTGAGTTGAGAAGGTATACCCATGAAGTTGATTCGGATAGTCTTCCTAAAAGCCATGATCCTACAAAATAAAGCAAAGATAAATCCCTAGGTCCTTGAAATAGTTAGAAATGATATGATGATGCGATGTTATGATGTCATGATGTCATGTTTAAGAAAATAGCAAGCACAAGCAAATCACACAATATCCCTAGGTTTAAGGCTTGCATGAGGTATAAGTGTCTACCCTACCAAAGTTTTAGTGGGTATAATATGTCCTATAGTAACCGGGTTCTAGGAATCTCATATCATTGATCTTTCTCGTAGGCTTTATTTTAATACGACTACCAAGTGGTCGACCGAAACATCTCGAATGTCGAATCTTAATGAGCGTAGCAACGAGTATCAACCAACCTCAGTCTACACCGAAGCCGGCCATCTCACTACCTTCTAATGGCCAAGATAGGTCAATTAGGGTTCTAAAAGTTGAGTTAGTGCTGATGACACCACGCAGACGCCAAATACTTTCCTCAACTAGACATGAGGAGCATCGGGACATCCAAAGTGTCGCACTAACATAGCCATCATGTTGACCGTTTCGGTATACGCTTAACGGTCGCGACGATTTATTGCTACTTACCTAAGGAAAGCTGGATCCGGGTGTAGGATCCCCCACAAGTATAATACCCAAGCAATCCTTAAAAATAAAGCAGACAAAGCAAACAGAAAGAAATAAATTGATCTAAAGACCCTAAGGTAAACTCTCTTTATTTTCCCCAACAGAGTCGCCAGTTCTGTAACACAGTGGGAGAACTGACTTGTTTATTTTGCATTTGATCGCAAATGTTACGGATAGCAAGAGTCACCACCGACTTTTCTTTTATCCAATAAAGGAAAGGTGAAAAGAACAAGAAAGACCTTTGATAGATTTTGAGTAAGGGAGTTGGTTATGAAAAGGGAAGGTATTAGAACCCCTTTCCATCCGTAGTTCTCTACGGGCTATTAATTGCTTTAGCTCACTTTATAAATTGCTTTTTTCTGTGTATGTTTGAAAATGTTTTAAAAAAAAGGCATTTCACTTTGACTTCGTAATGATTCACGCTGGAATGTATACGAAGTGTTTGGAAAGGACTTCGTAATGATTCACGCTGGAATGTATACAAAGTGTTTGAAAAGATTTTGAAGAAAAGTGTGAGGTGTGAAAAGATATTTTAATTTGAGCAACCAAAAGAGACTTATTACCTACTCAGAACGGTCGTTTACGTGTTATTTTGCTTTCCTTTAGAATAAAGCTATCCAAACCATTAGTTGGTAGGTAACCTTATTCGTTGATGTTAAGGGACATTCGAAGGGACATCAGATGGTCATAGAAGGCAACTTGTATGAGTATCCTAGCACATTCGTAGGGACAATCATCACTTTTGGTAGGCAACAACCGAGGGACTAGATCATGTATTCGTTAGGCAACATTGAGAGACTATGAGCTTTTAAGTCGAAGGGACTGTGATGATATTTCGTAGGAAACCGTGCTAAGATACCCCTACGTTCGAGGAACTTGACCATTTATAAGGCAATGAGAGAGAATACCCTAGGAGGTACATGTGTGAGAAGGGTGTATTGTTTTTAGATATTTATCTTGCAATTAATGATCTATGTTGATTTTATCTTGCCATACACGCCTAGTTACTAGCAGTTTAATAGGTGCAGAAAGTAAATTGTGGAAATATAAAGGGTCCTACGCTATTACATGGCTTTTGGGCAGATACATAATAGGAGGTGTGGAAAGACTTGCAACCTATACATCCTTTCTAGAATTTAAAGAAAATGCAAGGAAAAATAAATAGCAGATGAAAAGTCTAATCCTAGTACTTTTGTGTTTTTGGAAATCAGAATTTATGGAAAACAACCTAGTTCTAGTTGATTTTAATTAATTTAAGAAAAATTTTATTAGTGAATACTAACCTAAATTACTTAATTAGTTAAAAAGAAAATATTCGGAAATTATCTAATTAACCTAATTACTAATTAATTAATTAATTACTTAAAAAAAAGAAATAAGCAAAAATATGGGAAAAAAAGCACAAAAGAAAGCAAAAAGAGCTTCTGGCAGAAGCTGCCCCAGAAGTTGGAGCTTCTGGAGGTTCTATTGTTGGAGGCACCCATAAGCTGGAGCTTCTGGGGATTCTCACACTGGATGCGCCCGGAAGCTGGAGGGCTTTTGTGGCTGGCACGTCTAGAAGCTAGAGCTTCTAGGGAATCTAGATCTGGGACGTCCAGATGTTGGAGCTTCTAAGGAATCTGGATCTAGGGCGTTCAGAAGCTGGAGCTTCTGGAGACTTCTCATCTGGGGCCATCCAGAACTGGAGCTTATGGAGGATCTATGTAGGGGAGATCCAGAAGCTAGAGCTTCTAGAGGCGTGACTTTTGGAGATTTGGAAACCTGCAAAAAATAAAAGAGCAAAAGGTGGGGTTTGAACCCATGACCTGATAGAGAAAATGACATAGTGCACGGAAGTTCAACCGTTGGGGCGGTGATACATCCATTCATCTTTCTAGATCCATAAATAGGTAAGGGTTATTGGCTTCTGAGTCACAAGCACCGGAACGATGCTCTGGTCATCTTCTCTGATTGGCATCAATCATCAAAAACCTCTAAAATGCATCAATTTATGAAAAGTAAAAGCCTAGATTGACTATACAGGACCCTACGATCACGATGGTAAGGTTTGTTTGTCCTAAAACTGCCTGTATCGTGGAATCCGAATCTTCACTAAACTCATGCCCTAACAATGGCATCTAATGATTTATACGTCAAAACTTATGGAGGATGGATCAAACCAGTTCTAACAAACTTCATGAACATATTAGCATGGTTAAATATCATGAAAATAAGATAAAAATGCAAAATACAATTTCAAGAAAATATGAAAACGGATGCTTATGAATGGCACTATTCAACATGTTTTGCCCATAGATAATGAGCCATTCTTACCCTACAATACCTCAGGAACAAGAATCAATGCTTGGAAGCACTTGAAACCGGCTGGAAATTGGAACACGATTTTGCCAACTTTGAGAAAATTTTGAGAAATATTTAGGGTTTGTGAGAGGCTGGCTGTACGTGTAAGTGGTGTCAAAAAGTTCTCTTTGTCTTGTAAGAATGCTAGGTATATATAGGAGAGTGGAATATGGTCAAGCCATTAAGAGAAAATATTCTCCTTAAATGGAGAATATTTGATTTGAAAATTTGCACAAAATCTTCCCAAAATTTCTCTATATATTCCTCAATCTTCTTGCACAAAATTGACAACTTGTAATAAGTTATCTTGGACCCCAAGCCATGCAAATATCAAGCCCAACTTGCCTTATATTTTAGTTTTGCATTTTATTTAATTAAATTTGAATTTAAGCTATTAAATTCAAAAAATAAATAAATAAAAGAGTGAGAGGTGTAGCATGCAACATAGTAATCATGGATAATCTTATGATCAAGTTTAAATCATAAAATCTTAGGCCCATTTGAAAAATATTTTCTTTTGCTAGGTATTTTCTTCATGCACCTCCTAAAAAAGGCTCAACTTGCACAATTTGTATCTTGCTCAATTTTCAACATTTTTGGGTGTTCTTGGACTTTTTTGAAATCTCAAGATGTCTTCTAAACAACCCTTTTGGTTTCATCTTCATTGGAGTCTCCATGCTCATGAACATAGGATGAGGTATGATGACCACTTAAAGCATTGAAAGTCCATCTTGACTTGAGAATAGCAAAACCCTAGCTTGGATTGATTGCTTAGGAGAGGGTTTGTCTGGCTAACCCTTGTGAAATCCTTAAGAATTGAGATGTGAATTATCTTGAGAAGTAGGAGGGGAAATTTTGGGCTATAACAATGGGAAAGTAAAGCAATGATGCTTTGGATCAAAGAACTGGAATACGAAACTCCTCATATCTTCTTCAAAACCAAAGATAACTAAGGCGAGTAGATAACCATGCCTCTTGATGAACTGAGCGTGATCGGGAACTTGTGAGACTAATTCCTTGATCTGGGAAGGTATACCCACGAAGTTGATTCGGATAGTATTACTAGAAGCCATGACCCTACAAAATAGAGAAAAGCTAAATCCCTAAGTCCTGGAAATGGTTAGAAATGTTATGATGATATATATGTTATGATGTCATGTTCAAATACCAAGCACAAACAATTCACACAATAGCCCTAGGTTTAAGCCTTGCATGAGGTATAGGTGTCTACCCTTCACCGGAGTTTAAGTTGGTTCAACATGTCCTACAATAGTAACCGGGTTCTAGGAATCTCATATTAAAGATCTTTCTCGCAGGCTTTATTTCAATACGACTACCAAATGGTCGACCGAAACATCCCAAAAGTCAAATCTCAATAACCATAGCATCTAGTATCAACCAACCTCGGTCTGCATCGAAGAAAGCCATCTCACTACCTTCTAATGGCCAAGATGGGTCAATTAGGGTTCTAAAATTTTAATTAGTGATTGATGAGACCACGTAGACGCCAAATATTTCCTCAAATGAACATGAGGAACATCAAGACATCCAAAGTGTCGCACTAACCATAGCCATCATCTTAATTGTTTTGGTGTACACTGGACAGTCGCGATAATCTATTGCTACTTACCTAAGGAAACCTGGATCCGGGTGTTGGATCCCCCACAAGTATAATACCAAAGCAAACCCTAAAAAGTAAAGCATACAAAGCAAACAAAAAGCAATAAATAGTGAGCTATAACCTTAAGGTAACCTCTCTTTAGGTATGCCCCTGCAGAGTCGCCATTTTTTTAACATGGTCGGAGAACTGACTTGTTTGTTTTGCGTTTTATTGCAAGTGTTACAAATAGCAAGAGTCGCTACAGCCTTTTCTTTTATCCAATAAAGGAAACGTGAAAAGAACAAGAAACACCTTTGATAAATTCTGAGTAAGGGAAGTAATTATGAAAAGGGAAGGTATTAACACCCTTTCCATCCGAAGTTATCTACGGGCTCTTAATTGCTTAGCTTACTTTTGAAAATTTTCTTTTTGTGTTTCTGTGATTTGAAAAGTATTTCGCTTTGACTTCGTAATGATTCTTGTATCAGTCCTTAAGAATGTAACGAAGTGTTCGGAAATATTTGTTTTGAAAATTGTAACTTGGTAATGATTCTCGCTTGAATGTATACAAAGTGTTTGTTTGAAAGTATTTTTGAAAAGAGTGTGAGGTGTGAAAAGTATTTTGATTGGAGCAAGCAATTAAGAGTCTTATTACCTACTCAGAAATGATCATTCTTGTTATTTTGCTTCTCCTTTAAGACAGCGCTATCCATACCATTAGTTGATAGGTATCCCTATCCGTTGGATGTGAAGGGACAATCGTAGGTTCATCGTAGGTTCATCGTATGGTCATGGAAGGAAACATGTAAGGATACCTTAGAAAATCGAAGGGATGATCATCACTTATTCGTAGGCAACAACCGAGGGACGGGATCATATATTCGTAGGCAACATCGAGGGTCATCAAGTGACTATGATCTTTGTGATGATTTTTGAATCTAGGGACTTTATCTAATGATACCCCTATGTGTATACAATATATAATAGTGCGGAAAGTAAAGGTAGAAAAGTAAAGGTCCTATGCTATTACATGGCCTTGAGGCAGTTATATAATCGAGGTGCAGAAAGTAAAATGCAGAAAGTAAAGCCCTAATTAAACTAATACATCCCATGAGCAGTACAGAACGATAAAGAAAGCGAGGAATTATAAATCTACGCTATTACAACTTGGAAACAGTTACAATAATCGGAAAAAATATCAAGACAAGGATTAAATCAGAATAAGAAGAAATAAAGTTAGAAAAAAGTTTTTATGTTAGGAAAAAAATGTTTTTGTGTTAATAAAAATGTTTTAGGGTTAGTAAAAAATATTTTAGGGTTAGTAAACCTAAAAGAAAGAAAATATTTTTTATGAATTTCTGGTTTGAGTTTAATGTAGAAAAACAAATTAAAAGTTAATTAACCAATTAATTTAATTTAATGAAAAATAAAATATTTTTGATGTCAAAAATAAAATAAACATTTTTCTGACCTAATTCCAAAAATAAAAATAATTTTGTGATTCTTTTGGTATTTTTAGAAAATATTTTAAAATAAATTAAAACAGAAAAGAAATTATAGAGAAATTGAAAAAAAAATAGGAAAAATGTTAGTAAGAAAAATAGACAAAAAGAAGGGTGGGGGTGCCAGGGATCGAACTGGGTACCCCTTGGTTACCAAGAGACGCGCTGGCCATCTGAGCTGGGTGTCTTTGTTATTTGCATAATGACACAAATATAATATAAAAGAAAATGTTTTCCGAAAATCTGTTCAAACCAAAAACATGGCAAGGCGCTTCGTCCCCGATTTGAATTATCCTACGGACGTTACCCACAGCTTCCCCGTTTGTTAGCCTATACCGACGATTCCGTGTGTCACTATAACCCCGCAACTTTTCTAAATAAAAAAATATGCAACATAATTTTGTTAGGAAATCATGGATTGATCCGATTTGATCCCCTGAACATGATGGTGCCATTAGTTTAATCCAATTTTACCTAAATTAGAAAACCCCAATTGGAGCTCGTGAAGCCTAACAATCGCACATCTTGGTTCCTGCATATAAACTTAAATCGAACCATACGGAAACATTCCAGACATCAGAATAAACATGAATATGCAATCAAATTACATTTATAATGCGTGAATCATTGAAATCGAAATTGGAGAAAAGCTATGCAAACCGTGACTTTGCGTCGTCGATTTTGTAACACCCCAATATTACCCAAAGTTTGATATGCAAAAATCAGAGTAATTTAAAATTTCGTAAATTCAATACTGAGGCATCACACCTTCAAAAACGAATCACTTTAAACAGTTTGCTTTAAAGTATAAATTTCGGATACATAGCATCGTCGGAAATTATAAATTGATTCTTAAAAATCAAAACATCTTCTTTATTAAACTTCCTCATAAAATCATATTTTCATAAAGTATGATTCTTATACATAAAGGAATAACACCAACAGAACAACAACAAGACAACATAATTATTCCCCCGAGTGCTACGTATCAGAGCGACACCGACTCGACTAATAGCAGCTATAAACTCCGTCTTCATAACCTGCACATTACCAATATAAAGGTAACGGCGAAACAAGTAAAGGGTGAGATAATCCAAAACATATAATTAGAGGCATGATAAAATATATATATGTATTTTTGGAATCATAAGGGATATAAGTTAATAAGTGCATTTCAACACATATCCAAACCTCACTTACTTTGATCGTTATTCTAATATGTATAATCTACATTATATCGCCATAACCTCATCGGCATAAATCATCATAACAACACATAAACTTCCATCACCAGGAAATCATCACAAGTTAATACGTCACTAATCAACACGGCAATCACAAACAACAACATCAAACAACAACATTAAACAATACTAATAACTTAAGCATCATAAATGAAATCATCACAATTGGCTAAAGGCCATCGTCGCTTTTGGCATAAAAGCCCATTGTCACAAACATCATCATATCATGTTTGCATTAAGCATTTCATCAAAGTTAAATCATCGCAAAACTCATCATATATATTCATGAAATTATCAAGTCATATTCATTTCATGTTCATCATAAAGAATATCACCAAACAAAGCATCGTATATCGTCGCAATCCAACATCATCCATCAATTAAAACCTAACGCCAAACAACTCAAACATAAACATAACCGACTCCATGAGACACGACTATGTTATGCATGTGGTACCCGTCGCTTTGTCCATAAATAGGAACACTTGGCATAAAAGCCTCATCGTTTGGCATAAAAGCCTCGTCGCTTGGCATAAAAGCCTCGTCGCTTGGCATAAAAGCCCTCGTCGCCAAGGCAATGTATGTGACTCAATAATAAAGACAACACAACAACACATCATCATCGCTCATCAAAATTGACATAAATTCCACGTCGCCATATTTATTCACATCGTATAAACATATCATCGCATCATATTTGCATTATGCAAAACATCACCAAACAATTCATCATCGTCAAAAGTGATGCATTTATAAATCGGAAGCATTTATTAACAACATCAATATAATCATCACATCATCATGTACAAGGACATATATCATCGCATCGTATATCACAAGTATTCATTAATAAATACACCGTCGGAAACATCATGTTTATTCACACCGCATCATTATCAATTAATTCACCAAATTCCAAAAACGGAAAAATAGTCAAAACATCAATAATCATCGAAAAAGTCATTCTTAATAACCGGCATTAATCATAATCGTCAAAATCGAAATCGAATTGTCCATAAGTGTTTTAAATCTAAACCTCAATCCGATTCAATTTAACCGTAAATTGGCCTATTTCAGGTCATCTCGTATAAACTCGGAATTTCAAAAAACTAACCTCACCACTACGTTCTACACGTTGAACTTAGCTAGCACGTCAATTTTCGTTGAATTCGGAGCAACTTGCTCCGTCGTCGAATTTATCAAAATTAGAAAATCGGAACATAATCGGGTCCTAAATTTAATCGGCTAACTTATGCCCTAGTTATGTTTTATTAATACTGACTAGTAGTATTTGGATTTAATGGAATTGAAAGAAACAGAATGCATTTGAAAATTATGCAGGAAAAACAAATGTCACAGAAACAGCAAAACAGAAAATGGAAAAACAGACAAACAACAAAACAGAAAAATCACGAAATTCCATTTCCTCCTCCTCCCTAAGGGGACGCACGCCCCAGCCCAATTGAAAGAAGGAAGGCGGGTGCCTTATAATGGGGGACGGCCGCCCCTCACCATGAGGTGGGCGCCTCCCCCCTTGTTACATACTCCACGCCATTTCTTTCTTCCTTCCCTGCATACAGTCTGGATTATATTTTCTGGTTTTTCTTCTTTTTACAGTTTCATAGTTTTACTCATTTTTCTTCATTCTTGCAACTTAATCTTGCTAGCCTAGAAATAAATTACCCACAATCCATACTCCTAACTCAACATTGCTAATTTATTTCAATAATCAACCAACCAAACTCATAAATCAACCTATCAATTTTTCCCCAAATCCAAAATATACTATCAAACTCTAACCATATGAGATAGAGAAATCAAACCCCATACCTCAAGCTTGGTTGATTGCAAGATGCTCCAACAAAACCACAACCTCATGCTTGTTCTTGCTCTCCTTCTTCTTCTTCCCAGAACCCTCTCTTTTTCTCTCCAAGCTTCTATGTTCAAGTTTGGCTTTTGTGTGTTATGTTGGAAAGAAAAACAAGGAAAGTGTTTTTATGGTATTCTTACTAGTAAGCCAAGGGTGAAAAACCCAATCTCTTCAATTGCTCCCCACACTCCTAACTTATTTTTATAAATAACACACTAATAATATCCAATAATATTATTAATTTGATTAATTAAAATAATTTTGGGGTATTAAATATCAGATCCGAATAATATTTTACCGAACTGAACGGAATAAAAACCGGACCGAACAAAACGTCGCCAGATAAATTAATAGATATATCGATTAATATAAATATTCTCGTCACAAAATACATATCGATCGGTAACTCGAAAATATTAATATAATATAATATTAATTAAAACAGGGCGTTACAGATTTGGCTTGCTTCAGGCTTGTATGATGATTGGAAATCATTGCTGGGACCTCAGTGATGCTTGATTAATCCTCAAAACTTCTTGAATTGGCCTCCATGGTTGAATTCGAAATTTCTTTTTATACAAGTTTTTTGGAACTTTGTTAGGGTTCTTGGAGGCAAGGATTTTGTGTTCTTGTGATCTGAGGTTGTTGTGTATAAATAGTATATGGATTTAGGTCAAATGATTACAATCAAATATATGCCAATTATCATGATTGAGATTTGATTTGGAATTAATTAAAAACTTTCTTTTTTGGGATCAATCTTTCTCAATCTCTTGCCAATCAAGTATTTTTGAAATTGTCAGCTTTCAATGAGAATCTTGGACCTCAAGGAACTTGAATTGCCAGCCTTACACTCGTCAGTTCAAATTTTGTATTTTATTTTAATTAAAATTTAATTAAATTAGATTAATTCAAAAATAAATAAAATAGTTGGAAGTATGGCGTGCAAATGGGCTTTAGAAGTCCTTGGAAATGTTAGAAACAAGTTTGAATCGAAGAAATATAGGCCCATTTGGAAATTTTCCATGTTTGGTCAATATTTTCTTTATGTACTTCTTCAAAATTTCCAATATTTCCCAAACCATAACTTGCTCAATTTTAAACATTTTGAAGTGTTCTTTGACTTTTTAGAAAGGTCAATATGTCCTATAAACATTGCTTTTCGTTTCATCTTCATTGAAGCTTCCAAGTTCATGTACACTTCTTTTGAAAAAGATGACTTTTTGTTGACTTTTAGAAGCACCTATAATGTCTTGATGCATAACTCTCAAACGAAACATTTTTGGCCAAAGCTTGTGAGACACAAAGTCGTAGAGGATTGAATTATATTGAAAATTATATTTGGTGCGAAATTTTTTGATAAAGTATGAAAGTTATGCTTGGTCAAAGTTCTGTTGACTTTTCGTCAAGAAACCCTAATTTATAAACTTTGACTTTTGATCAATTCTTTGATTTTCTTAATGAATCATGATCAACCCTTTGTCAAATGATGAATGTGACTTCAAAATCTTGATTATGACCATAAATGTTGAAGTTTGACTGTATGTTGACCATAGTTGACTTTTTGTCCAGTACAACTGATTTTCAACCGTCTGAGCAATTGACTGAGCAAACTTGAGTTGTGAGGCTTGAAACATGACATGGTGAAACCTTGAGACATATGAGGAGGTATGATGATCACTTGAGGCAATAGAAAACATCTTTTACTTGAGAGAATCAAAACCCTAATTATGGGTTAATTGCTTAGGAGAGAGTTCATCTAGTCAACCCTTGAGGAATTCTTGAGTATGGAGATGTGGATTGACTTGAGAAATAGGAGGGAAAATTTTGGGGTATAACGGTATGGTTTTGTTCTTTTCCCAAATATCCCAAACTTTGTTGATGTAGATGCCATCCACCTATTCATGAGTTGAAATCCAGTACCGATTGTGCTTGTCGAAACTTACTACATTATTCACTCTAAGCACGAAAATAGAGGGAGTATTAATTGTTGCTTGCCATTTTTGTATAAATGTTTTTTATCACATTTACCGACTAGTGGCCCGTTCATAGAGACTAGCGGCACAAGTAAGTCAGGAAAAAGAATCATGGGACTCACTTCACTTGATTTGAGATGGCATAATCTCTGAATGGATACTTCAAGAGTCATTGTTGAATGAGGTTCTTTCCATAATGTTCATCTGATTGTTAGAAAAGGTTGCATCAACTATAATCTTCGACTTGTCTTGTGCTGAGGGATGTGCAACTGGCATGGGAGAAGATTCATAGAAGGGATAGGCTCACTTTTGGCACGAATAATGCTATTTCTAGGTAGCCTTATGATAGGTGGGTGAAACATAGAGCAAAAATAATATTTTTGCCATTCAAAAGGGAGAAGCCATTGTATGAACAACCACCTGTAATCTTATGTGATACCGTACTTGCGGAAAAAATATACAATATCCGCCTTGAAAATATCAGAATTCGTGAGAAAGACCGAGCTTTGATTATGCAACTCTATGAGGCGAGAGCCGAGAAGTTAAAGTTGGTACATAAGCTCAAGGAAACTGGTGCAAAGACTTACATAGCTCAGAAAAGAAGACTTGAGAGGGAAGAAGATGTTTCTTTTGAAGAATACAAGAGAGCACTTGAGCATGCCGAAAAGAAGCACCAAGACTATTTGAAGTTGCAATAATCTCAACACAAGCTAAAGGAACATGTTAAAGATCTCAGACAACAACTCAAGAATGCCAAATTGATAGAGAAAGAGAATGACAATCTTCGCGCCAAACATAAGAGGTTTAAGGAAGCACCAATCCCGATCCTTTACCAGAATGTCAAGAATATAGCCTGTCGATTGACCAATGCCAATACCTCCGAGAGAACTTACTCAAGAAGGATTTTGTCATCGATAGCTTCGTGAAAGTACAAGACCAAGAGAATACTAGAAAATTGTTTCAAGAGACTAAAGAGTGGAACTCCAGATGATTTCAACATGATGGACTATTATTCCACACAAATATAGAAGACTTCACTCATTGATTGTACTTTGTTGCTTTGTTTTTATGAGAAAGACCACTGCGAGGATTTTTTGTCGGGGTCCGATGATTTTATGGCATTATGTATGGATTTTCTATATGAACCCCGTCACTTTGGGATTTCCTATCATCGAATGAAAGTGGTTGTTGTTTTTATAATCTCCTATGTATTATTGGCTATATCTCTTGGTCATGTTGTTTGTTATTTCAAAGGGTTGATAAAGCTTTTGAAAGACCCTCGAAATATGACTAACATTTCACATATAATGTATTTCATAATGTGGCATGTGCATAACAGGCTATTCTAGTGGTTTTCTAATCAACTCCTCTGGCATGTTTCAGATATTGCTTCTTCAACATCTCACTGATACAACACCAGAGGGAATTCTTAGAAACAAATGGAACAGATACAGGCAGCTATGGCAGACATGAACACTAGGATGGACACTAGGGTGAATCAGCTAATGGATTTCATCCAAAACATGGATACTCAACAATCTGAGTTAAGGGCTCTAGTTTTGAGAAATTTTGCTAAACCAATGAAAGGGTCCAAACTGTGGTCAACCCTGCGATCAACAACGGCCCTATCAACGGCCCGGTCGATAATCTGGTTGAAAATGGAGTTGTCAATCAGAGTAATAGGCTGAATGGAGGTCCGACTGGCGGTCCTACTTCAGGTATAGTGAATCAGGTGGTGAACCAGCCTGCGCGTGTTGAAAATGTCAATGGAGTTGTGCCTCCACCCGTGATGAATCATCAGGTTGAACAAATGGTGTTGCAACCACAAATCCGAAGGGGTATCCCGATCACCATTCCTAAGTAGGAAGATGATGATATGGAAGATTGGTATTCTAATGATGATGAACAAAATGAATTTCACAGGATGTTACATATGCTCGAGTAGCGCATGCGAGCTTTTGAAAACCAAGGAGTCGTTGGATTTGAAATGACTGATCTGGGACTTGTGCCAGGAGCGAAAATCCATCCCAAATTCAAGGTCCCAGAGATAACTAATTATAAGGGGAATACTTGTCCCAAGACTCACATCAGATCTTATTATCGGAATATGTGTGCGCATTCAAAGGATGAAAAGCTCCTGATGCACGTCTTTCATGATAGCTTGGCTGGTGGTCCTTTAGACTAGTATATGAATCTTGAACATTCTCACATTCGAACTTGGAGAAACGTGGTTGAGGCTTTTGTTAAACAATACCAGTATATTAGGGACATGGTTCCGACAAGAACTCAATTGTAGAATTTATCTCAAAAGGCTAATGAACTGTTCAAAGAATACGCGCACAGGTGACGCGCGATAGTCGCGAAATTTCATCCTCCTATGGTTAAGCGTGAAATGGTGGAGATGTTTGCTAATACCATGCAGGGGAATATTATGCAAGTTGTAGTATGTTTGGGTCCTACGCTGACATGGTGATGTTTGGCGAACAAATCGAAATCAAAATCAAATTGGGGAAGATCAAGGACATCAGTGTTGGCAAAGGCCAGTCTAGTGGTGCTAAGAAAGCATTTGGGGGTTATAAGAAGAAAGAAGGTGAAGCCAGTGCTCTCTATGACCGAAAGGGAAAAGGAAAATACTGTGAATCTCATCATCAGGTTGCAGTTGTGACCATTCCTACTAAGGAAGCTCCCCAACAACAAGCTTATGTGCCCCAGACAAACAATTATCAACCAAGGGTGTAGTGGAAGTTTGATCCCTTACCAATGTCACTCACGTATATCTTTTCCTATTTACACCAATTGAAAATGGTTGAACTTCGGACTCTTAGGATCGATCCTAAAAGGATTCCGAAGCGTTTTGATCCTAATGCCCGCTGTGCTTTCCACTCTAATATGCAGGGGACTACTTTGGAAAATTGTTATGCTTTTAAGTGTAAATATCAAGATCTGCTTGATTCTGAAGCCATTAGTTTTAGCCCGCCTCCAACACCAAATATCACTCAATAACCATTACCTCATCATGGTGGTTCTTCTACTAATGCCATTTATGATGATGGGGATTTTGATCTTGTTATAAATGTTGATCAGTTAAGCACTCCCCTAGTGTTGGTAAAAGAGGAATGGTTGATGCAGGGAGAGTTGTCTGGGTGTGAACCTAATTGCGAGGATTTTCTAGTGTAGCCCGAGGGTTTTGAATCCTTAAAGAAATAAATTCAGAGCCTGATTGAAAAGAAGACCTTGCAGTTTAAGCGAGCGGTGGTAAATGCACAAGACGTTGTAGATGAGGTTAATGTTGTGACCATTCAGGTTCCCCCAATGAAAGTTCTGATAATAATTCATGTTCCAGCTAAAAGGTCTCCCGTGACGATTACAATACCAAGTCTAATTCCATATTCAAATGAGAAAGCTATTCTGTGGCACCATGGTGCTCAGATTTATTGCAACAGGAAGAGATTGAATGTTGATTCCCCATCTGATAAAGATAAGGACAACCCTAAGGTAGACGACGTGGTGGGTGTGTGAAGATTAACCCGTAGCAGTTGAATATTCTCTCCACCAGAGGCAAGTGGTGATGCCCAAGCTAGGGAAAAAGTGAAAGGGAAAGTAATCATAACCGATAATAATGAGTTGGCCCATAAAGTTCTGACACCTGTCTTGAATTCAGATATGGCCAAAGATGTGACTGAGCTCATAAAGTATATTTGAAAAAGTGACTATAAGATCATTGATCAACTTAGTCTGACACATTCAAAGATTTCTATCTTGGCTCTGCTAAGAGATTTTGAGCCACACAAGAACGCCTTGTTGAATTTGTTGGGAACTTCTTTCGTTCCCCAAGAAATTTCTTTTAATCAGTTTGAAGGTATTGTGAATAGCTTCTCTGCAAGCAACAGATTGGGTTTTCCCAATTATGATCTACCTCCTGAATGAAGGAACCATAACAAAGCTCTCCACATCTCCATCGAGGTTATCTGTAGTACTTTGTCTCTTGTGCTGGTTGACACGTGGTCGTTCCTCAATGTACTTCATAAATCCGCTCTAATGACGCTCGATTATGAAAGGGTTGTACTCAGGCCAAGTGATCTGATTCTAAAAGGTTTTTATAGTTCCAAAAGGTCCTTATTTGGTGAAGTGGACTTGCCTGTGAGGATAGGTCCCTAGACCTTCAAAAAACTTTCTTTGTAATGGACATTAATCCGTCTTATTGCTGTTTTCTTGGTTGCCCCAAGATTCATGGGATAGGTGCGGTAACTTCTACAATGCACCAAAAATTAAAGTTCCTGGTTAATGGGAAAGTAGTCACCATCTATGGTGAAGAAGACTATGTTGTCAGCTGTTTAAGCTCTTTCCGCTATGTGGAAGTCGAAGGGGAGATTCCGGAGACTCCTTTTTAGGCGTTTAAAATTGTCCAAGTTATCAAGATTCCTCTTGCTGAGGTTAAAACGCCAGAGGTCTCAATGATATCCTATCATCAAGCTTGTGCTATTGTTGAATCTGGACACTCTAAAGGTTGGGGTAGTGTGTTGGAGCTTCCGACACGTAAGGATAAGAAAGGTTTGGGTTATGTGCCTGAAAAAGCTCCTTTGACTATTACTGCACGTCCGAGGATTCCTCCACCCATCAAGTTTGTCAGTGGAGGCGTTCAATTTGAAGATGTTGATGCTATTGGGGATGAGACAAATAGGGACTGCTATATGGATCGCTGGAATTATCTTACTATTATGGGTCGGGAGCCTAGAAACTAGTTTTCTAAAGATTTCGCCGTCATCACCTGTCTCCAATAGTAATTTTCTTTTGTTTTTTATCATGCAATAATACCTACACTCATCCCAAGGTGTAGTGAATTGTGTTGTACGGCCACTAATGTTTTGAATTTTCAAAGTTTGTCATCAATAAAGGACTTTTTTTTTTGCATTCAAATATTTCGCTCCTTGTCTTTCTTTTAAATTTTTTTCAAACAACATTGGCAACATGATCTTTATTTTTATTTTTTAATCTTAAAATAAAATAAAGAAATAAAATAAATCATGCAGATCTAGTCCCCCATTATTCCAAGATTTCAATGATAATGACTTTGATATGGCTACTTATGACTTCGAAAATCTAATCTATCAAGCTGACGAAGAAGTTGAAGAAGATTGTGATGTTCTTGAAGACTTAGCCTGATTGTTGAGGCAAGACGAGAAATATGTTATGCCGCATGAATAGACTTTGGAAGTGATCAACTTGGGTACTGAGGAGGTCAAGAGAGAAGTGAATATTGGGGCCACATTAGAGGAAAGTTTCAAGCAGAGGTTGATTGAGATGCTCCGAGAGTATGCTGATATCTTCGCTTGGTCTTATGAAGACATACCTGGGCTGGATCTTGATATTATTGTGCATGAGTTGCTTGTGAAACAGAAGCTTCATCGAACTCATTCGAAGATGTCGAAGAATGTTAAAGAGGAAGTTCAAAAGCAGCTTGATGTTGGTTTTCTGAAAGTTATATGTTATCCTCTGTGGGTTGCAAATATTGTACCAATGCCAAAGAAAGGAGGCAAGGTTAGGATGTGCATTGATTACAGGGACTTGAATAGAGAAAGCCCTAAAGACAATTTCCCGCTCCCACATATTGATATATTGGTTGATAATACTACTCACGCTAAAGTGTTTTCCTTTATGGATGGATTTTCTGGCTATAATCAAATTAAGATGGTGCCGGATGATATGGAGAAAACTACTTTCATTACACCTTGGGGAACATTTTGTTACAAAGCGATGCCTTTCGGTTTGAAGAATGCTGGTATTTGAAGTGATGCCTTTCGGTTTGAAGAATGCTACTTTCAAAATGAATATAAGTGTAATGAAGTGCGATGATATTTGAAGTGCGATGATTACTCTCTTTCATGATATGATGCACAGATAGATTGAAGTTTATGTTGATGATATGATTGCAAAATCCCAGAAAAAAGAGGAACACCTTATTCAGCTTTTGAAGCTATTTGAAAGATTAAGGAAATTCAGGCTGAGGCTGAATCCTAGTAAATGCACCTTCGAGGTGAGCTTAGGAAAATTGTTGGGTTTCATTGTAAGTGAAAAGGGAATCAAGGTGGATCCTGCCAAAGTGAAAGCTATACAAGAAATGCATGTGTCGAGAATAGAAAAAGAGGTTAGTGGTTTCTTAGGGAGGTTGAACTACATTGCTAGATTCATCTCTCATCTTATAGCCACTTAGAACCGATATTCAAATTGGTGAGAAAAGATCAGACGGACAGGTGGAATGGTAATTGTCTATTGGCTTTTAACAAAATCAAAGAGTATCTGCAGGAACCTCAGATCCTTTCGCCTCCATTTGAAGGAAGACCCTTGATTATGTACTTAACATGAAGAGTCTGGTTAGAAAAAAGTTTACCGGCTATGAAACAAAATACTCACTGCTCGATAAAACTTGTTGTGCTTTGGCTTGGGCTACTCGCCGACTAAGACAATATATGATGACTCATACCATTTTATTGATATGCAAAATGGATTCGATCAAGTACATCTTTGAAAATCCAGCTCTCATGGGAAGGGTAGCCTGTTGGCAAATAATTCTTAAGGAATATGATATCCAATATACTACTCAAAAAGCCATTAGGGTTGTAGGCGGATTACCTTGCTCATCAGCCCATGGAAGATGATTATCAGCCGATGAAGATTGAATTTCCATACGAGCATATTATGTTTATTAGAGAGTGTAGCATTGTAGGCCCAAATGTAGGACTCGAACCAGGATCGCGATGGATGATGGCGTTTGATGGTGCCTCTAATGCTTTGGTAATGGTGTCGGCACCATTATTACTTCTCCAACAGGGTTTCATATCCCCTTCACTTCGAGGATTTGTTTCGAATATACAAATAACGTGGCCGAGTACGAAGCTTGTATCTTTGGGATCGAAGCCGCCATTGATTTGAGAATCAAGATATTGGAAGCATATGGGGATTCTGCTTTGGTGATTATCCAGAGTCAGGGATATTGGTAGACTCGTCACCCTAATCTGATTTGGTACAAAGAGCATGTCTTGAAATTAATCCCATACTTCAATGAGATTACTTTCAATCATATCCCAAGGGAAGAGAATACTTTGGAAGACACACTGTCTACTCTATCATCTATGTTTAAAGTTAAATGGGCCAATGAAGCCCACTTTATGAACATCATGAGGTTGGATGATCAAGCGTTTTATTATGATATGGAAGAGGAAGTCGATGAAAAGCCTTGGTTTTATGATATCAAAAGGTATCTTGAAACTAAGGAATATCCAGAGGATGCTTCGATTACTGATAAGAAGACTCTACGGAAGTAATTAGCCAAGTCTTTCCTGAACATTGGCGTGCTATACTAAAGAAACTATGATTCTGTTTTTCTTAGATGCATGGATAGACACGAAGCAAACAAGATCATGGAAGAAATTCATGAAGGATCCTTCATGACGCATTCTAGTGGACATACCATGGCCAAGAAAATCTTGAGAGCAGCTTACTATTGGTCAATAATGGAAATAGATTGTTACAATCAATCTAGAGTATGTTAGAAATGCCAGATATATGGTGATAAGATGCATGTGGCTTCTTATCCTTTGAATGTCTTGACTTCTCCTTGGCCTTTCACAATGTGGGGCATCACCATGATTGGGAAGATTAAACCGATTGCTTCCAATGGTCACTATTTAATTTTGGTTTCCATTGACTACTTCACCAAGTAGGTTGAAGCAGCGTTTTATGCCAATTTGAGTAAGCAAGTGGTTACTCGTTTTATCAAGAACAACATCATTTGTCGATATGAGGTCCCCGAAAAGATCATCACTAACAATGGTTTTAATCTCAACAAAGAGATGATGAAGGAATTATGTGACAGTTTCAAGATTAAGCATCCTAATTCTTCTCCTTACCGCCCAAAAATGAATGGGGTCGTGGAGGCTACGAATAAGAACATCAAGAAAATGATGCAGAAGATGGTTGTCACTTATAGGTATTGGCATGAGATTCTACCCTTTGCTCTGCATGGTTATCGTGCTTTGGTACGTACTTCAACTGGAACAACCCTATTCTCTCTGGTATATGGTATGAAAGCAGTCCTACTGTAATACGGTGAAGTGACTTTGTAGGTTTTTGTATCGCAAATGTGCGGATAGCAAGAGTCGCCACCGACTTTTCTTTTATCAAATTAAGGGAAGGTAAAAAGTATAGAAAATGACCTTCGTTAGATTCTGAGTAAGGGAGAAGGTTATGAAAAGGGAAGGTATTAGCACCCCTTTCCATCCGTAGTTATCTACGGGCTCTTAGTTGCTCTTAGATCACTTTAAAATTGCTTTCTGTGTGTTTGAAAAATGTTTTGAAAAGGCATTTCGCTTTGACTTTGTAATGATTCATGTAGGAATGTATACAAAGTGTTCGGAAATGTTTTGTTTTTGAAAAGAGTTTAAACTTTGACAAAAAGTGAGTGGTGTGAAAAGTATTTGATTGAGCAAGCAACTAAAAGTCTTATTACCTACTCAGAATGGTCGTTTTCGTGTTATTTTACTTTCCTTTAGAATAGTGCTATCCATACCATTATTTGGTAGGTAACCCTACTCGTTGGATGTAAAAGGGACATTCGAAGGGACATCGGATGGTCATAGAAGGCAACTTGTAGGAAGTATCCTAGCACATTCGAAGGGACTATCATCATTTTTCGTAGGCGACAATCGAGGGTCAAGATCATGTATTCGGAGGCGACATCGTGGGTCTTATGATCTTTGTATCGAAGGGACTATGATGATTTGTTTTGAAGGCAACGGTGCTAGAATACGTCTACGTTCGAGGGACATGACCATGTGTATTCGTAAAGGCAACGAGAGAGAATTACCCTAAGGGGTGCATGTGTGAAAAGAGTGTGTTGATTCAGATATGTTATCTTGAAAATTAGAGTGAGCTATATTCAATTTTAGTCTTGCCATACACGCCTAATTACTAACAGTTTATGAGGTGCGGAAATTAAAATGCGGGAATGTAAAGTGCGGAAAGATAAATCCTACGCTATTACATGGCTTTCGGGCAGATACATAATTTAAAAATGCGGAAAATAAAAGCCCTAGTTAAGCTATTACATCCCATAAGCAGTTACATAATTGGAAAAAAGAAAACAGTAAAAAGAAATCGTTCAAAACGAGATAACCTGTGAAAAGATGAGAAATCGGAAAATACGAGGAAATTGAATAAGAGGAAAATGTTAGCAAAAATGATAATTTTTAAATGAGAAAAATATTTCATGCTGGAAATAACATTAATATGCTAAAATAATTTTTTGCGATTTTTTGAAGTTAATTTAATAATTAAAAAACAATTAAATGTGATTTAAATGATAAATTAGAAATAAAATTAAATATGCATGCAAAATAATATTTTTTAATTTTATAAATTAAATAAACATTTTCTGAAAATAATGCAAAAAGAAAAATATTTTTTGGTGTTTTTAAATGCATGATAAAAATTATTGAAATTAAATTAAATTGTATGAAAAATATTAAATGGAAAATAAGAAAATAAGAAGTTTTGCAAAAGGAGGAAAAATGTTTGGTCTTGCCATGGATCGAACTGGAGACGTTGGCTTCACAACCCCATGCCTTGACCATCTGAACCAACGCGCACACCTGTTTGAAATCAAGAACGAATGAATTGTAAACGGGTGTCACTCCATGATTGCCCAGAATCACGCGCCAAGAACTTCATCGTTCTCATTTGAATTCTGGGAATTTTGCGTCGGCTTTGGTTCGACGCTATAACCCCTGCTAAATCAAAAATCACATACAGGTAATATAAATGAAATCTAAAGCCATGGTTCGATTCGTCTTGGTCCACTGATCATCCTGATGGCATCGGTTTGGTCCAATTTATCCTAATTAGAGAAGCCCTAAATCGTGACCTGAAACCCTAAACATGGCATATCATGTTTCCGGCCACGAAAACTCAATTGGATGACCCAGAAAGCTTGTAAACCTTGTTCTAAGCATGAAACAAACATCAAAACACGTTAATAATGCATGATAAACAGAATTCAAATTTCAAAAAAGTATGAGCAAACCAAATCGTGATTTCTCAATTCTTCATGTTTTTGAGAGTTGTGAAGGTCTGGATCGATTCTAAAGACCTCAAGGAATGCAATGGAAGGCTTGGAATGGGCTGAATCAAAGCAAAACTAGGGCTGCCAGTTGCTTCAAGTACACGGTTTCTTTGAGTTTGAATAGGGTTTCTCCAGCCAATTTTTCTACCCTAATTCGTGTGGCATGTATTGTATATATATAGTAGATGGAATTGGAGCTGATTTGAGAAAGAATCAATCATCAATCAATGCAAAATATATTTGATTTTGTACCAAATCAAATTTTCTCTTCTTTGATCAATTTCAATCAATTCTTGCCATATCCAATCAAATTTCGAAATTTGTTGGCTTTATTGGGTTGTTTGGATCTCAAGGAAGAGAGAAAAATCAAATTTGCAATTAATTTTGAATTTAATTTGTATTTAAATGAATAAAATCCAAATTAAATAGAAAAATAAAATAAAAATTCGTGGCATTGGGCTTGGATATTCCTAATTGTATAAGGAACAAGTTTGGATGAATAAAAAGTAAGCCCATTTGCAAAAAAAATTATTTTTAGAAGTATCTCTCTTTGTGTACTTCTTCAAAATTGCCCAACTTGTGAATGGTGTATCTTGCTCAATTTTCCAAATTTTTGAGTGTTCTTGGACTTTTTGGAAATCTCTAAGAGTCCTCTAACCAACCTCTTTGGTTTCATCTCAATTGGAGTTTCCATGCTCAATATATCTTCAAAACAAAATGTTGACTTTTTGTTGACTTTGAAAAGGACCTGTAATATTTTGATCCATACCTTCCAAATGAAGCATTTTTTGAACATTCTTGTGAGACATGAAGTTGTAGAGAATTGAATTTCCTTCAAAACAAGAAGTGGTGGAAAAATTTCTGAGAAAGTATGAAGAAGTTATGCCTAGTCAATGTTTGGTTGACTTTTCACTAAGAAACCCTAATTTAGAAAGTTTGACTTTTGAGCAAATCTTGAGTTGTCTTGATGAATCATGATCAACCCTTGCTAAAATGATGAATGTAACTTCAAAATGAGGATGTTGACCAAAAATCATGAAGTTTGACTGTATGTTGACCACAGTTGACTTTTTGTCCAATACAATTGATTTTCAACCATCTAAGCAATTGTCTGAGGAAACTTGACTTGTGACGCTTGAAACTTGACATGGAGAACCTTTGAAGCATATGAGGAGGCATGAAGACCATTGGAGATGTTGGAAACCCATCTTGATCTGAGGAATACAAAACCCTAGTTTGGGTTGATTGTCTAGGAGAGGGTTTGTCTGATCAACCCTTGAAGAATTCTTGAGCATGGATGTATAAAATATCTTGAGAAGATGGAGGGAAAATTTTAGGGTATGACAGCTGCCCCTGTTCAATCTTCTTGTACTGGAAGGGTTAGATTGGCATGTTCGCCTTTTGTGACCTAGAGGTATAAGATGATTGAACACTCGAGTACACCTGAAAATTTGCACTCGCTGTTGGCTGATGATGCGGGAATGGGCTTACAGATGCCATTTGGAGAAGTTGGAGACTTCGCTGGGGAATGAGTCGCACGCTAGACTTGAGGTTGTTGATAGGAGAATTGACAGGGATGGGCTTAAGATACCATCTAGAAAGATCGATGCTGGGGAGTGAGCCATACGCTAGGCTCTGTAGAAGTTTCTGGAAGTGAAAGGGGATGGGCTTAAGATGCCATCCAAGAGGGAGTCGTACGTTAGACTTCGTGCTCATCTTTGAATGAAGTTATTGGTTTGTATTGGTTTTTTAACCAAATATGCAGCATTCTGAAAGTGGAGAAATGTTGACAAGTAATCGGAGGTTGGCTTAAGATGTCATCCAAGGACACTGAGTCGTATGCTACTTTGTAGTTGTTGTTGATAATAAGAGAGAGTCAGAATACATCTTTGTGTTGATTACTCTGAGGGGGATAGTAGTTGGCAAAATGTGTACAGCTTCCCTGTTGTGCATCGGGTATTGGTCCACTGCCTGTTATCGGAGGATAACTTGTGATCGTTCGGATAGTTTTCCCGTCTAGCTTCGGGCATTAATCCTGGATTTGTTGTCGGAGGACAACAAGGGCGGTCGTTCGGATAGTTTTCCCGTCTGGATTCGGGTCTTAATCCTGGACCAGTTGTCGGAGGACAACCAGGGCGGTCTTTCAGATAGTTCTCCCGTCTGGATTCGGGTATTAATCTTGGACCTGTATGCGTCGGAAGTGATTTTCACCTGTTTTGGAGAAAACAAGAGAAACTTTGATAGAATATTGTTAGTCTTATGCGAAGTATGATGCATGACGATGTGTATGAATGACATATGCATATATTATGACTTTATAAGAAATGTATGAATGATAGATGTTGTGGTATTTCAAAACATATCCATCTTGAAGAAGATGCGGATGTTCTGCTTGAGGATTTCTGACTTCTGTTTGGGGACAGAACGGATGGAGACCCTGAGAAGAAAGAAAACTTTGATTTCCTCCGATGCACTATCTGACAAAGTCTTGGGCCTAGATATTGTTGAGGATGGTAGAGGAGGATCTCATACATAGACCCTGCTGGGGAAAGCCTGGGAGGTACTCTGTTGGGGATCTTGCGTGTAAATCCTGCTAGAGAGTGTTTGATAGTTGCTTAGAGACCGGGTTAGAAGGATCTGGAGCCCGTTGAAATCTCTGGCTGAGGAATAAAAGATGTAGGTTTCCTCCGATGCACTATCTGACCAAGTTTCAGGTCTGGATACTGCCGTTGGGGAAAAGGGAAATTGCTGAGAGATATTCTACCGGGGATAAATACCTCGACCGGGGGTGGAATGTTATTGCTCGGAGACTGATGTAACATGATTTAGCTGAGTGGAATCACTGTTCGGGGATTCACCTCTACTCCGCTGGGGAAGGCTTGTGGTGAGTGACACCTCTGTGGGGAAAATGTTTTGGTGACTTTCGTCGTCATCTCAATTCCTAGAGCCTGTAGTAATTACTTTTGTTATGTTTACTTTTCGCATGTTTGCAAATAGATTTTTAATGTCAAATGCATATAATCATTCAAAGCAAACGTTGGACTTTATGCAAACAACAACATCAAAAAATTGCAAAGAGAAAGAAACTTGTATTTATTTGAAATGTGGCGTATGGCCAAGCAGTTTGTATACAAGAAAAGTAAAAAGCTATGCGGAAACAATCTCCTTGCTGTCAGTAGAAAGTGAGTAGACTGATTGTCGCCATTTGAATCTTGAATGCTGATAGTAGTCTGTAGATAGGTGATCTGGACGAGACATAGTCGTACGCTTAAATCCCTAACTTTTTCCTAGACCGCCCTTTCGGGTTTTCAGTCTACCGGGATACCCTTTTTTGCCCAAGCCGCCTTTTCAGGTTTTCGACTTGCCCGGGTGTACATGTTTTGTATATATCCTTAACTTTTTCCCGAACCGTTTTGGTTCGCCAGGATGCCCTTATTTTTGCCTAGGTCAGTCGACCTAGCGGGTCTCTTTTATGCGTAGTATTTTTTGACTATGTCTGCGTTCACAGGGTGTGGGAAGTCTTCACCATCCATGGTGCTAAGTATCATAGCTCCACCGGAAAATACTGTCTTGACTATAAATGGTCCCTCATAGGTGGGAGTCCATTTGCCCCTTGGATCACCTTGTGGAAGAATGATGCGCTTGACTACTAGATCACCGACTTGGTAGACTCGGTGCTCTGATCATTCGTTTCTGATAGATCTGTCCATGGCAGATGGATGCGAGTCGTTTCTCATCGATCAAGTTAATCTAGTCAAGGCGAGTCTGGATCCAATCGTCTTCGCCTAACTCTGCTTCCTGGAGGACTCTAGTTGAGGGAATCTGGACCTCAATTGGTAGGACTGCCTCCATTTCGTATACAAGAGAGAAAGGGGTTGCCCCTGTTGACGTACGTACTGTAGTGCGATAACCATGAATAGCAAATGGTAACATCTCATGCCAATCCTTGTAAGTCACTGTCATCTTCTGTATAATCTTCTTAATGTTCTTGTTGGCGGCTTCCACAGCGCCATTCATCTTAGGCCGATATGGAGAAGAATTGTGATGCTTGACCTTGAACTACGTGCAGAGTTCGGTGATCATTTTGTTGTTGAGATTAGAGCCGTTATCTGTGATAATCCTTTCGGGAGTGCCATACCGACAGATAAGATTATGCTTGATGAATCGAGCCACGACATTCTTGGTAACAGATGCGAACGAGGCTGCTTCTACCCACTTGGTGAAATAGTCAATTGCCACAAGGATGAAACGATGTCCAATGGAAGTGGTGGGCTTGATTTCTCCGATCATGTCAATGCCCCACATTGCAAAAGGCCAAGGAGCTGTTAGGACATTCAGAGGTACTGGTGGTACGTGTACTTTGTCGGCATAAATCTAACACTTATGACAAGATCGAGCGTAACGGTGACAATCAGCTTCCATGGTGGACCAATAGTAACCTGTTCTCAAAATCTTCTTAGCCATCGTATGTCCACTGGAGTGGGTACCAAATGCGCCTTTGTGTAACTCTTCCATGATACGTTCCGTTGTTTTCCGGTCTACACAGCGAAGTAAGCACAAATCGTGATTGCGCTTGTATAAGATGCCGTTGCTGAGGAAGAATTTGGATGCAAATCTTCTTAAGAACTTCTTGTCATTGAAAGATGCCCCTGCGGGATATTCCTGAGTCTCAGGATACCTCTTCACGTCATAGTACCAAGGTTTCTCTTCTATATCAAGCTCATAAAAATACGCTGGTTCTTCAAACCTCTCAATGATGATCTGGGGAGCCTCGTTGTCCCATCTGACCTGGAACATAGACGACATAGTAGCCAATACTTCTGCCAACTGATTCTCCTCTCGTGGAATGTGATAGAAAGTGATCTCTTCGAAGTAGGGGATCAAACTCAAAACATGCTCTCGATATGGAATGAGATTCGGATCTTTCGTATCCCACTCGCCCTTAATCTGACTGATCACCAGAGCTGAGTCTCCATACACTTGCAAGAACTTGATTCTTAAGTCAATAGCAGCTTTAATACCCATGATGCACGCTTCATATTCGGCCATGTTGTTAGTGTAGTTGAAACATAATCTGGCGGTGAAAGGCGTATGTCCGCCTGCAGGGGATGTAATAATGGCGCCAATGCCATTGCCAAGTGCGTTTGAGGCTCCATCAAAGACCATGGTCCATCGGGATCCTTGTTCAGGTCCTTCGTCCGGGCCTGGTTCTTCGCAATCGGTAACTAGTAAAACATCTCCGTCTGGAAATTCGAACTGCATAGACTGATAGTCATCTATGGCTTGATGAGCCAAATGATCGGCTACTACACTCCCTTTGATCGCCTTCTGAGAAGTATACTAGATGTCATACTCGGTCAAGATCATCTGCCATCTTGCTATTCTTCCGGAGAGAGCTGGTTTCTCAAATTTGTATTTTATTGGATCCATCTTGGAAATCAACAAGGTAGTGTGAGTCAACATATACTATCTTAGTCGGCGAGCAGCCCAAGCCAAAGCGTTGCAAGTTTTCTCAAGCTGTGAGTATCTTGTTTCACAGTCGGTAAACTTTTTGCTAAGGTAGTATATTGCATACTCTTTTCGACCAGACTCGTCATGTTGCCCCAACACACACCCCATTGAGTTCTCTAACACTGTCAAGTACATGATAAGAGGTCTTCCTTCGGCAGGCGGCATCAGGATAGGAGGATTCTGTAGGTATTCCTTGATTTTGTCAAAAGCGATCTGGCAATCGTCGTTCCATTCTACCACTTGATCTTTCTTAAGTAACTTGAAGATTGGCTCACAAGTAGCAGTTAAGTGTGCAATGAATCTGGCAATGTAATTCAATCGGCCCAAGAAACCTCTGACTTCCTTCTCGATGCGGGGAGCTGGCATTTCTTGAATAGCTTTAACCTTGGCGGGGTCAACCTTAATACCTTTACCACTGACAACAAACCCTAGGAGTTTACCGGATCTGACTCCAAAGGTGCACTTGTTGGGATTAAGTCTCAGTCTGTACTTCTTCAACCTATCAAACAGATTCTGCAAATTATCAAGATGTTCTTCTTCAGTCTGTGATCGAGCTATCATGTCGTCGACGTAGACCTCTATTTCGTGATGAATCATGTCATGAAATAATGTCACCATAGCACGCTGGTAGGTGGCGCCCGTGTTCTTCAGTCCGAATGGCATGACCTTGTAGCAGAAGGTGCCCCACTGCGTAACGAAAGTAGTCTTCTCCATGTCTTCAGGAGCCATTTTGATCTGATTGTAACCGGAGAAACCATCCATGAAGGAGAAAACCTTATGCTGAGCGGTGTTGTCGACCAGGACATCAATATGAGGGAGTGGAAAATCGTCTTTCGGACTCGCTTTGTTCAGATCTCGGTAATCCACACACATTCGTACTTTACCATCCTTCTTGGGCACAGACACCACATTAGCAACCCACTGTGGATAGGAAGTAACAACTAAGAAACCGGCGTTGAACTGCTTCATAAATTCGGTTTTGATTTTCTCAGACATCTCAGGACGCATGCGACGAACCTTCTGTTTCACCGGGAGAAAACCTTCTTTTGTCGGCAATCGATGTACCACAATATCAATGTCTAAACCCGGCATGTCTTCGTACAACCAAGCAAAAACCTAAATATAGTCTCGTAGCATCTGAACCAATATTTCGTTAACACTGTTCTCGAGACCCGCTCCTATCTTGATCTCTTTTCTGTCTTTATCAGTACCCAAATTCACAACCTCAACTTGCTCTTCGTGTGGCTGTATAACTCGATCTTCTTGCTGTAGTAGTCTGACAAGTTCTCCTGGCACTTCACAATCCTCCTCACTTTCGTCTTCGGCTTGGTAGATCGGATTATCGAAGTCATATTTAGCAACAGCATAGCTGTTATCAACGAGATTCGGAGTGATTCTGCAGTGTATCACGTGGGTGTGTGTAAGAAACACATAGCTTTTTGAAGGGGTGATAAAGTAAAAGAAAACAAAAATAGAATGAAAAAGTCCAACGATTTTATTGAATGAAAATATGCAAATGACAGATAATAAACCTCACAAACGAGCCATGATGCCCCGGGCAAGGCACTAGGCTTTAGAGTTTATTGTTCAAAACATGGAAAATACGAAAAGCAAAACAAAACAAGAGCAATTACTTCTGTCTAAAGGAGATTGGTATGACGTCTTCAGTCTTCCAATTGTTGTGTCCGTTGTCGGGAGTTGGGAAGATCCACTTGCTGATGTCGAAGTCGTTGTCATCGTCTTCTATAGCATGGATTCCACTATGGCTGATGCGGAAAGGAAGTTGGTCGGCACGTTCGCGGCGTATCATCCTCTGAACCTTGATGGTGAAGCCTAAACTAGTCTTGTTAGATTTGAAAGGAAGATCAGGGAGCTGACCCCAAATAGAACTACCTCCTCCTTCAACAGCAGCTTGAGCGTCCTTCAATGATGCCATCCTAGGCGGAGCTTGTGTAACTTCAGGAGTGACAGGAGAGTCAACATGCATGACTCTGGGTATTGTTTCAAAAGCTTGACAGGGAGTCTCGTAGAATTCACCCTCCACCTCGAGGTATCAGAATGACTGTAGATGACTGACCATATATTCCTCTTCACCACATACTGTAACAACCTTCCCTTTCACTGGGTACTTCAGCTTCTGATGCAAGGTAGAGGTAACAGCGCCTGCCCCATGTAACCAAGGGCATCCAAGTAGGCAAGAGTAAGCTGGACGGATGTCCATGACAAAGAAAGTGGAATCAAAAGTCTGGGAACCGACCTTAATAGGCAGAATGCGCTCTCCAAGTACTGTTCGCTTAGAACCATCAAAAGCTCTCACAATTATATCACTGGGTCTCAGAACCAACCCTTCGATATCAAGTCGATCAAAAGCAGTCTTTGGTAGGATATTCAGAGCAGAACCGGTATCCACCAAGACATGAGATAAGGTAGTACCCTTGCATTCAACAGAGATGTGCAAGGCTTTGTTGTGTTTCCTCCCGGAAGGAGTCAAATCAGCATCAGAGAAGCCTAGACCGTTGTTGGCAGCCATGCTAGCAATACAAACTTCAAACTGGTCAGTAGTCGTGTCTTGCGATACGTGAGCATTCTTCAGAAACTTCACCAAGGCATTAGCATGAGCCTCAGAGCACAAGAGCAGAGCAAGCATGGAGATCTTGGACGGAGTCTGTCCCAACTGTTCCACAACATTGTAGTCACTCTTCTTGATAATCTTCAGAATTTCCTCCATTTCTCGTTTGGAGGTGTCTTCAGCAACTTCCTTTGGTACTTCTGGCTGAGCAGGATGAGTTAATGGCTCTTTCCCTCTATCTTGGGGAATGGATTGAACAGCTGGAATGCGAGCTGGAGTCGCAGTGTCTTTGGGAGGAGAAATATCTTGAGAGAATACTCTTCCGGTTCTGGTCACCTTACTTGATCCGGTGATGTTGTCAATGTCAGGAATGGTAGCTTCAACGGTAAGATCTTCAATGGTCAGAGGGTCTTGCTTGACGCCATGATAGTAAACATCAGCTCCATAGTTCCAAGGCATAGCCTTGTCAGAGGAGTATGGAACTGGTCTAGGAGAAGTAATAATGAGAGGTGCCACTCTAGGCACAAAATCAGCAAAGGAAATCCTTAGAGTATTAACATCAACATAGTCTTCTAGGAAATCGTCACCCCATCCGGTTACTTTAACGTCTTCAATAGGAATCTTGTAGCTCTCAGGAACAGTGTACTTCACCATGTAATCATACTTTCCACTTGGCTGCCCCAAGGTACCCCACACAGATGGTGCGGTTTCGTTCACATCTTCGATCTTCAGTTCAGACATATCTTCACACAGCTTCTGCACAGGTGGTTTTAGAAATAGTATCTCACGGTTATCCATCATGCACTGAACTCGTCTTCTCAACCAAGCACAACCATCAGGTGCAGATGGGCACCAACGGCAATTCTCTGGGCATCCTGGATTGACACCGGCTTGCAGCATATTCTTCTTAACAGTCATCAGAGGAATGGTCAAGTCATCTATGTTGAAAACGTAGGTACCTTCTCCAACGGCATTGGAACTCTTGTCATGGTTAGGCATGGGCGCGTCGATCACATTCGGAGTCTCAACAGGAGGGTCAAACTCAATCTGCTTAGCTTCAATCATATCTTGAATCTTGTTCTTCAGAGCCCAACAGTTGTCAATGTCGTGCCTTGGGCTGTTGGAGTGGTAAGCACACTTAGCATTAGGATTGTACCTCGGAGAGGAAGTGTTGATATTTTGAGGAGGATCCCTCAAGGTTATCAGTTCTGCTTTTAACATGTGTTGCAAGGCTTGTGACAACGACATGTTGATCTTCGTAAACTATCTTTGTGGCGCGTTCTGGCTACGCGCGTTGTCTCGCTGAGGTTGTGCTGATGCAGGATTTGAGATCACAACTGCCCCCACAGATTGAGCACGGTCGGTCTTGGCTCGGTTTTTCTGACCATACACAACATTAGTTTCCTTCTTACCACCAAAAGATCTCTTCGCAGCATTTGAGGATGACTCCGTCTGAATCTTTCCACTCTTGATACCAGCTTCAATACACTCTCCTGTCAATATTAACTCGGTGAATCCGGCTAAAAATTTCCAATCAGATGATTGAAGAACGGGCCTGTTAGTGTTCCCATAAACATATCAACCAATTCCCTATTGGACAAGGGTGGCTGAACTCTGCCTGCTAAATCTCTCCATTTCTGAGCATACTCCTTAAACTTCTCATCACGACCCATAGACATGCTTTGTAGTTGCATGCGAGTGGGTGTCAATTCAGCATTGTACTCATATTGCTTGTAGAAAGCATCTGCTAAGTTACTCCAGGTACGGATACGGTCATTCTCTAGCTGATAATACCATTCCAATTGAGTTTCGGACAAACTCTCCTGAAAATAGTGCATCCACAACTTTCTGTCATCAGTGTGGGGGTTGATTTTCTGGACATAGGACTTCAGATGAAGCTTAGGACAAGAAATGCCATCATACTTGGCAAAAGTTGGAACTTTGAACTTAGGAGGTATCACCACAACAGGAACAAGGCTCAGATCATCGAAATTCAGCCCGGACATCTTCAGGTTTTCCATAGCATTCAGACGGTCTTCAAGCTGCTTGTACTTGTCATCTTCATCAGAGTACTGGCTATGGTAAGAGCGATCTTCTCCCTCCTTCTTAGGCTCACGCTGGTCATCTTCATTACCCTCGACACTCCCCTCGTTCTTGACACTTCCTTCTGAGAGCTCTATCCGACTGACCCTCCTAGGACCACCTTTGTAGCGTCTGCCCATGTTGAGAAGACCAACAACCTTCTTCTTTCTGTTGATGAGCTTCTTCAGGTCTTCTTGGCCTTGGACAAAACTGGTGAACATCTGTTGGAACTGAGCATTCTGAGCCTGGAGATCTTTGACAGACTGTTCAAGAGCCATTTCTGCTAAAATAAATATCGAGCAAATGAGAAAACCAATCTTTAATGTACCTATGATGCAATGTTATGCTATGATATGCAATGTTTATGCGAATGCAATGCAATGCTTTCAAGGACCTTAGAGATTTAAATTTGTCAAACAAGCAATGAACAAACATTTATTAGTACTCCTTTTATTATTATTTTTCTTTTTAAGTACAAAAGACAGTTCAAAACAATAAAAGAACAGCATAAAAATCCTAAAGCTCTAAGTCTCCCATGGGCGCTTCCTCTTGATGCCGAGGTAGGCGTTGATGCTTCGCTCCTCGTGAAGTAGCTTGGTCAACTCTAGTACCTTCTTCTCGCTTGCGTAACACTGAGCTTCAAAAGTATCCCTTTCTTCTTTAAGCTGAATCCAGGATCTCTTCAAGTCTTCAAATTCAGTAGGCATGTCGGGATGGAGAACAGTATAGGATTCGTCACCTATAGCAACAGGTTCCATAATTACGGGTAAAACAGGCGCGAATGGCATCATGAGGTTTTGAGCTCGAGCTCTCACCCATCTGAGGTAAGGTTCCCAAGGAATGGAGTTCTGGTGCCCCAAAGTCTTGGTATCGGTCTTATTTACCATGCCCCAAGCGTGTATAAACCTTCGTCGGTAATTCTGGAGATCGTGATTGTAGTCGAACACAATATCTTGGAGAAGCATATCATGTGGGCCATCTTTTTGGGCAAAACCAAACTGGCGTAAAGCTAGAGAAGGGTTGTAAGTAATACCTCCCCTTATACCAAGTAGTGGTACATTAGGGAATTCTCCAAAACGCTCAATGAATGTGAAGTCCTTTTGAGAGAAAAGATTCCAACGGATATCTGAATGAGAGAGTGACATTAACCTTTGAGACTATCTCAACCTTTGTTCATTCTTCAAAACTGATGGAGGAAGGTGCGAAATAAACCACCTGGAAAGTAACGGTATGCAACACATGAGAGTTCCTTGTCTTTTGATAGTACGAGTGTGGAGAGATATTAGGATGTCTCCAAGTAAAGTAGGCACAGGATTGCGGGTAAGAAACAACTTAATGGCGTTGACATCTATGAATTGATCCGAGTTAGGGAATAGAACCAAACCATAGATCAGCAAGGCCACAATATCTTCGAATGCATGGAAACTCATAACTTTGAGGAACTCTCGGGCCTTCTTAATTAAGAACTTGGAAAGCAAAACCTTAACTCCACTTCTGGTTTCCCAATTGGCTTCAATGTCTGAGTGCTTAAGATGTAAGGCTGATATAATGTCTTCGTACCTAGGAACCTTTTCCAAACCGGTGAATGGAATTTGGTCAAGAATAGGTACCCCAAGTAGCTTAGAGAACTCTTCCAAGGTAGGAACCAACTGATAATCTGGGAATGTAAAGCAATGGTGTTTCAGATCGAAGAACTGGAATAGGATATGCATCATATCTTCTTCAAAACAGGAGATAACCAAGTGAAGCAGATAACCATGTCTTTTGATGAACTGAGCATGGTCGGGAATTTCTGAAACCAATTCTTTAAGCTGAGAAGGTATACCCATGAAGTTGATTCGGATAGTCTTTCTAGAAGCCATAATTCCTACAAAACAGAGCAAAGATAAATCCCTAGGTCCTTGAAATAGTTAGAAATGATATGCAATGCGAATGATGTCATGATGTCATGTTTAGCACACACAAACAATTCACACAATGAGCCTAGGTTTAAGGCTTGCATGAGGTATAGGTGATTACCCCACCAAAAGTTTGAGTTGGTTCATCCTGTCCTATAATAGTAACCGGGTTCTAGGAATCTCACATCATTGATCTTTCTCGAGGCGTTTATTTCAACGACCGCCAAGTGGTCGATCGAAAATATCCCAAAAGTCTGATCTTAATGAGCGTAGCATCGAGTATCAACCAACCTTAGTCTGCACCAAAGTCGGCCATCTCACTACCTTCTAATGGCCAAGATGGGTCAATTAAGGTTCTAAAAGTTTAGTTAGTACTTGATGACACCACGCAGAAGCCAAATACTATCCTCAACTTGGGAATGAAGAGTATCAGGACATCCAAAGTGTCACACTAACGTAGCCATCATGTTGACCGTTTCGATATACGTCTAACGGTCGCGACGATTTATTGCTACTTACCTAAAAGGAAACCCGGATCCGGGTGTAGGATCCCCCAACAATATAATACCCAAGCAACCCTTAAAGATAAAGCATACAAGTCAAACAAAAAGCAATAAAGGTGATCTAGAAATCCCTAAGGTATTCTCTCTTTTAGGGTGTCTCCTCGGCAGAGTCGCCAGTTCTGTAATACGGTGAACTGACTTTGTAGGTTTTTGTATCGCAAAGCAAGAGTCGCCACCGACTTTTCTTTTATCCAATTAAGGGAAGGTAAAAGTAGAAAAAGACCTTCGTTAGATTCTGAGTAAGGGAGAAGGTTATGAAAAGGGAAGGTATTAGCACCCCTTTCCATCCGTAGTTATCTACGGGCTCTTAGTTGCTCTTAGATCACTTTAAAATTGCTTTCTGTGTGTTTGAAAAATGTTTTGAAAAGGCATTTCGCTTTGACTTTGTAATGATTCATGTAGGAATGTATACAAAGTGTTCGGAAATGTTTTGTTTTTGAAAAGTGTTTAAACTTTGACAAAAAGTGTGTGGTGTAAAAAGTATTTGATTGAGCAAGCAACTAAAAGTCTTATTACCTACTCAGAATGGTCGTTTCGTGTTATTTTACTTTCCTTTAGAATAGTGCTATCCATACCATTAGTTGGTAGGTAACCCTACTCGTTGGATGTAAAAGGGACATTCGAAGGGACATCGGATGGTCATAGAAGACAACTTGTAGGAAGTATCCTAGCACATTCGAAGGGACTATCATCATTTTTCGTAGGCGACAATCGAGGGTCAAGATCATGTATTCGGAGGCGACATCGTGGGTCTTATGATCTTTGTATCGAAGGGACTATGATGATTTGTATTGAAGGCAACGGTGCTAGAATACGTCTACGTTCGAGGGACATGACCATGTGTATTCGTAAAGGCAACGAGAGAGAATTACCCTAAGGGGTGCATGTGTGAAAAGAGTGTGTTGATTCAGATATGTTATCTTGAAAATTTGAGTGAGCTATATTCAATTTTAGTCTTGCCATGCACGCCTAATTTCTAACAGTTTATGAGGTGCGGAAATTAAAAATGAGGTGCGGAAAGATAAATCCTATGCAATTACATGGCTTTGGGGCAGATACATACTTTAAAAATGCGGAAAATAAAAGCCCTAGTTAAGCTATTACATCCCATAAGCAGTTACATAATTGGAAAAAAGAAAACAGTAAAAAGAAATCGTCCAAAACGAGATAACCTGTGAAAAGATGAGAAATCGGAAAATACGAGGAAATTGAATAAGAGGAAAATGTTAGCAAAAATGATAATTTTTAGATGAGAAAAATATTTCATGCTAGAAATAACATTAATATGCTAAAATAATTTTTTGGGATTTTTTGAAGTTAATTTAATAATTAAAAAACAATTAAATGTGATTTAAATGATAAATTAGAAATAAAATTAAATATGCATCCAAAATAATATTTTTTAATTTTATAAATTAAATAAACATTTTCAGAAAATAATGCAAAAAGAAAAATATTTTTTGGTGTTTCTAAATGCATGATAAAAATTATTGAAATTAAATTAAATTGTATGAAAAATATTAAATGGAAAATAAGAAAATTAGAAGTTTTGCAAAAGGAGGAAAACTGTTTGGTCTTGCCAGGGATCGAACTGGAGACCTTGGCTTCACAACCCCATGCCTTGACCATCTGAACCAACGCGCACACGTGTTTGAAATCCGAAACGAATGAATTGTAAACGGGTGTCACTCCATGATTGCCCAGAATCACGCGCCAAGAACTTCATCGTTCTCATTTGAATTCTGGGAATTTTGCATCGGCTTTGGTTCGACGCTATAACCCCTGCTAAATCAAAAATCACATACAGGTAATATAAATGAAATCTAAAGCCATGGTTCGATTCGTCTTGGTCCACTGATCATCCTGATGGCATCGGTTTGGTCCAATTTATCCTAATTAGAGAAGTCCTAAATCGTGACCTGAAACCCTAAACATGGCATATCATGTTTCCGGCCACGAAAACTCAATTGGATGACCCAGAAAGCTTGTAAACCTTGTTCTAAGCACGAAACAAACATCAAAACACGTTAATAATGCATGATAAACAGAATTCAAATTTCAAAAAAGTATGAACAAACCAAATCATGATTTCTCAATTCTTGATGTTTTTGAGAGTTGTGAAGGTCTGGATCGATTCTAAAGACCTCAAGGAATGCAATGGAAGGCTTGGAATGGGCTGAATCAAAGCAAAACTAGGGCTGCCGGTTGCTTCAAGTACACGGTTTCTTTGAGTTTGAATAGGGTTTCTCCAGCCAATTTTTCTACCCTAATTCGTGTGGCATGTATTGTATATATATAGTAGATGGAATTGGAGCTGATTTGAGAAAGAATCAATCATCAATCAATGCAAAATATATTTGATTTTGTACCAAATCAAATTTTCTCTTCTTTGATCAATTTCAATCAATTCTTGCCATATCCAATCAAATTTCGAAATTTGTTGGCTTTATTGGGTTGTTTGGATCTCAAGGAAGAGAGAAAAATCAAATTTGCAATTAATTTTGATTTTATACTTTATTTTTGAATTTAATTTGTATTTAAATGAATAAAATCCAAATTAAATAGAAAAATAAAATAAAAATTCGTGGCATTGGGCTTGGATATTCCTAATTGTATAAGGAACAAGTTTGGATGAAGAAAAAGTAAGCGCATTTGTAAAAATTTTGATTTTTAGAAGTATCTCTCTTTGTGTACTTCTTCAAAATTTCCCAACTTGTGAATGGTGTATCTTGCTCAATTTTCCAAATTTTTGAGTGTTCTTGGACTTTTTGGAAATCTCTAAGAGTCCTCTAACCAACCTCTTTGGTTTCATCTCAATTGGAGTTTCCATGCTCAATATATCTTCAAAACAAAATGTTGACTTTTTGTTGACTTTGAAAAGGACCTGTAATGTTTTGATCCATACCTTCCAAATGAAGCATTTTTTGAACATTCTTGTGAGACATGAAGTTGTAGAGAATTGAATTTCCTTCAAAACAAGAAGTGGTGGAAAAATTTCTGAGAAAGTATGAAGAAGTAATGCCTAGTCAATGTTTGGTTGACTTTTCACTAAGAAACCCTAATTTAGAAAGTTTGACTTTTGAGCAAATCTTGAGTTGTCTTGATGAATCATGATCAACCCTTGCTAAAATGATGAATGTAACTTCAAAATGAGGATGTTGACCAAAAATCATGAAGTTTGACTGTATGTTGACCACAGTTGACTTTTTGTCCAATACAATTGATTTTCAACCATCTAAGCAATTGTCTGAGGAAACTTGACTTGTGAGGCTTGAAACTTGACATGGAGAACCTTTGAAGCATATGAGGAGGCATGAAGACCATTGGAGATGTCGGAAACCCATCTTGATCTGAGGAATACCAAACCCTAGTTTGGGTTGATTGTCTAGGAGAGGGTTTGTCTGATCAACCCTTGAAGAATCCTTGAGCATGGATGTATGGAATGTCTTGAGAAGATGGAGGACAAATTTTGGGGTATGACACCTACCCATGGAGGTTGAAGTCCGTTCTTTGAGAATTATGAAGGATGTTCAGTTAGACGAAGCTGAATGGGTCCAGAATCGATAAGATCAGTTGAATCTCATTGACGAGAAGAGACTAACAACAATTTTCCATGGACAGGTATAGAAAAGGAGGATGAAATCTGCCTTCGACAAGAAAGTGCGCCCTTAGAATTTTTAGGCTGGCGATCTCGTGTTAAATAGAATCTTGCCTCCAAACAATACCGGGCTTCAAATTATGAAGGACCATATATTGTGAAGAAAGTCTTCTCTGGAGGAGCTATGATGCTTACAACTATGGTTGGAGAGGATTTTGCTCATCCTATCAATATAGACGTAATCTAGAAGTACTTTGCATGAAACATACCTGCTGAGTTGGCTGGTTCATGTAGAAAAAGGCGATCCTGGAAAATGTTGGAGAAGGGAATGACTACAGCCTGTAGAGCATCTTTTTTGCTACAGTTACTAGCTTGGAAGGATACAAAGTCAATTCAATCAGCCTATTCAGAAGGCAAGATGGCTGAGGTGCTTCGCAGTTATCAAGGGTCATAGCGAAGTCAGATCTATTGAAAGTATGTCTTCACTTTGCAATTTATGTTTCTCCATTATGATGTGTATGCAATTACCTCTTTTTAGGAATTGCTTCTTGTTGTAAATGCCCATTTACGAGCCATGTAATCAATAAAATATCATTTTGTATCCAACTTATGTCTTGTTTTAATTTTTTCTATTTTGATTGCAAAAAAATACGTCCGCCATTTTGATAAAATTTTCATATTTAAAAATATTGATGTTGCTACAACACATGATATAAAATTTTGAAATTTCTTAAGATTTTGGGTGTCGATGTCGATATCCAAGTTTTCCACTCCATGCTTGGTGATTTTTTTATGGCTGGTAGTTTCCAGGTACGCCATCAGTGTGAAATCCATTTTACCCAGTGAGTAGTGTATCTCAATCTAGGTTCCTCCCTTGTGAAGCCAATTTTTAAGCGGAATCCATTTCCAGAAGAGCATGGTGGGTTAAAGTTCCCCAGTGACACACACCTCGACATATTGATATTGTCATATTCCCCAATATAAGTCGCATCTGGATAGCTTGGTCTCTTGTATTCTCCGATGCAAGCCTCGATGGCGGGTGAGGCTTACCTCCACTAGAGGTTGCCTTTCGAAAAGGACGGGTTCTAAGACCATGAATAGGGTATCATTACAAGGCGGTTCGTTGGCACCTATCCCGCTAAATCCTTGTTGAAATTGTTGATATCTATTCCATATGGATTTCCCCAATGAAAGTCTGTGGATTTTTCGGTCATCCCCAATAGAAGGTTCTAGCCTTTATATCCAACGAAGACAGTGTTTAAACTTTTGAATGATGATTGGTATCCCTAGTGAGGTTAATTCCAAAGCAGAAGTCATCTCCAAAAAAGCCGTTGGGGTGATTTATCCTCAGTGAATTGTGCTTCAACAAATTGATATTGTCGTACTCCCTAGTGCAAGTATTAAATGGTGAGTGAAGTTTATCCCCAGCGAGTTCTATTCCAAAGCAGAACTCGTTTCCAGGAAGACCGTTGGTTTTATTTATCCCTAGTGGATCATGCTTTGATAGATGAGCTGTTATCATATTCTCCAGTGAGCTGGACCTTGGAACATTAAAGTTCACTAGTGAAGCGTGCCCCGGTCAATTGATTTTATTCCCTAGCATAAGTCTAACTCTTCCATGTGAAGTTATCTTGAGTGTCATCAAGAGATGTATTCTAGAATGAGCCATTTTTAGACAAGAATATTTGTTTCCCTAGTGGAGTTGTGTATCTAAATTAGATTTCCCCAATGGAGTCTTCTATTTCTGTGCATCTACACCGATATGCTTTCCTCAGTCGAAGTCTCCCCAATATGGTCTTATTGTTGAGATCATTATTTCCTGGAAGCAAAAGTTATTATGTTCTTCTCGGAGGAATCTTTGTTTAAAGTTCCATATCCCCGCGAAGGAATTGATTCCCCGATGAAGTCTAACAGCGTTTGATTTATTCAAGATGCTAATGGTTGTTCGCAAATGTTTGTGAATTTCCCCATGGGGTTGTGTTCCCCAGCGAAGTTTCCTTCGGAATCCCCATGAAGTCTCCAAACTCCCCAATGAAATTAGGAGAATTCTCAAGAGAAATTTTTTGTATCCTCAATGAGGAGTGACGACTCTCTCCCTAGGAAGTCAGATTTGGCTGGAGTCTTTTTCAAATTTCCCCAAGTGAACGTTTCTCCATATGGGACTTGCAATTTATTTTTGCAAGTGCCCTCCTTAAAGTCCACTCATCAGTGGCACCTTTGTCTTGGATGTTTGTGGCTTCTTAGCAGCCGATTATCGCTACTATTGCTTCTCATGTAGTTGTTTAGGCATGCATTCATGTAGTTCGTCTACCCTAAATGTGTAGTATTCCACTGGTTGGGAGCATTACGCCATGAAAAATTCAAATATTCATAATAAGTGTTTCCCAATTATGTTGTTGATAAAACATGACCAAGTTAGATATCCAAAATAAATAAGAAATCTTTATGGTTTACCCTCAATATTTATGTCATGTCACCCTTCCCTCCACTGATTCGTAGACCTTTCCTTGCTTATGCAAGCCGCCGATTATGTTACCCGCATTTGTGCCGCTGTTAGAGTGCGAGTTAGAGTCCGTATATAACCTTTCTCATTTTTTTAAGGTATTTGAGTATCCATACTTGGTGTGTGGTAATTTAGATTTGTGAAGTTAACGAGCCCTTCGTGCCAAAGATCTATGTTTGGAGTGATGTTCTTCCTCCTTGTTGAGTTCTCATTGTTTTAGGTCTGCGAAGTTAACGAGCCCTTCGTGCCAAAGATCTATGCCTGAAGTAACGTTCTTCCTCCTTGTTGAGTTCTCATTGTTTTAGGTTTTTCGAAGTTAACAAGCCCTTCATGCCAAAGATCTAAGTTTGGAATGATGTTCTTCCTTCTTGTTGAGTTCACATTGTTTTAGGTCTACAAAATTAACAAGCCCTTCATGCCCAAGATCTATGTTTAGCGTGATGTTATTCCTCCTTGTTGAGTTCTTATTGTTTTAGGTCTGCAAAGTTAACAAGCCCTTCGTGCTAAAGATCTATGTTTGGAGTGATGTTCTTCCTCCTTCTTGAGTTCTCATTGTTTTAGGTCTACAAAGTTAACGAGACCTTCGTGCCAAAGATCTATGTTTGGAGTGATGTTCTTCCTCCTTGTTGAGTTCTCATTGTTTTAGGTCTGCGAAGTTAACGAGCCCTTCGTGCCAAAGATCTATGCCTGAAGTAACGTTCTTCCTCCTTGTTGAGTTCTCATTGTTTTAGGTTTTTCGAAGTTAACAAGCCCTTCATGCCAAAGATCTAAGTTTGGAATGATGTTCTTCCTTCTTGTTGAGTTCACATTGTTTTAGGTCTACAAAATTAACAAGCCCTTCATGCCCAAGATCTATGTTTAGCGTGATGTTATTCCTCCTTGTTGAGTTCTTATTGTTTTAGGTCTGCAAAGTTAACAAGCCCTTCGTGCTAAAGATCTATGTTTGGAGTGATGTTCTTCCTCCTTCTTGAGTTCTCATTGTTTTAGGTCTACAAAGTTAACGAGACCTTCGTGCCAAAGATCTATGTTTGGAGTGATGTTCTTCCTCCTTGTTGAGTTCTCATTGTTTTAGGTCTGCGAAGTTAACGAGCCCTTCGTTCCAAAGATCTATGTTTTGAGTGATGTTCTTTCTCCTTTTTGAGTTCTCATTCATTTACATCTGTTAAGTTAACAAGCCCTTCGTGCCAAAGATCTATGTTTGGAGTTTGTCTTCTCCAAAAGTTATTTTCCCTGTTGAGTTCACTGTCTTTATGTGTTCTCATCCTTGATCTGCGGATTTGCTTATCTACAAGCGTCTTCTTGCCGAATATCATCAGATATTCTCATCCTAATTGAGTATCTCTTTCATGGGTGTTCTTTCTACATCATCCTCGGCGGGTTGCTTTAGTACAAGTGTTCTTGTGAGCGGTATGCTCGAGTCCGTTTGCATGAGTTCCCCCCTTTATGTGTCTCACCAGTATATATACTTTCAAGCCAAAAATCCAAAATAAAATAATTTTCCGCTCAATTTCAGAGCGTGAATTTTACGATTTATTTAAGTATTCAATTATCTCACACCTTGGTGGTTCGAAAGGCTTGCGCCAATCTCACCCACCAGTCTAAGAATATTGAATAGGGGCAGCTGTTGTACCCCAAAATTCGCCCGCTTCATTTTTCGATAAAATAATTGGCTTACACTTAATCTATAGGTGCACTGCATTACATATCATTCATTGATCATATGGTGATGAGATTCAAAGCATCTAAATTTGTGGAAGAAACTGTGCGTTTCGGCCATTTAGACTATTTTTGAGACGGAAATCGATAATCTTTGGTTCGTATGCTTAAGGAAATATTTTCTTATCAAAAGGTCTTCTCGGGTTGCTTCAATGAGAGTTGAGGGGAAATTCAATATTTTCTCCAATATACCTATTCAGATCGGACACCATTTCATAAAGAAAAAGACTTTAATAGTTCATTTTCCCAATAAAGTGAATTTTGGGTTTTTGGTGCATTTCAAGCGCTCTGGAAGGTATATCTCTCAGCTCTTTGGGTATTTGTAATACGCTGAACTGACTTTGAGATTTTTGTATCGCAAATGTGCGAATAGCAAGAGTCGCCACCGACTTTTCTTTTATCCAATTAAGGGAAGGTGAAAAGAACAGGAAAAGACCTTCGTTAGATTCTGAGTAAGGGAGAAGGTTATGAAAAGGGAAGGTATTAGCACGCCTTTCCATCCGTAGTTATCTACGGGCTCTTAGTTGCTCTTAGATCACTTTAAAATTGTGCTTTCTGTGTGTTTGACAAAAATGTTTTGAAAAGGCATTTCGCTTTGACTTTGTAATGATTCATGTAGGAATGTATACAAAGTGTTCGGAAATGTTTCGTTTTGAAAAGAGTTTGAACTTTGACAAAAGTGTGTGATGTGAAAAGTATTTTGATAGAGCAAGCAACTAAAAGTCTTATTACCTACTCAGAATGGTCGTTTTCATGTTATTTTACTTTCCTTTAGAATAGCGTTATCCATACCATTAGTTGGTAGGTAACTCTATACGTTGGATGTAAAAGGGATATTCGAAGGGACATCGGATGGTCATAGAAGGCAACTTGTAGGAAGTACCCTGGCACATTCGAAGGGACTATCATCATTTTTTGTAGGCGACAAACAAGGGTCAAGATAAATGTATTTGTAGGCGACATCGTGGGTCTATGATCTTTGTATCAAAGGGACTATGATGATTTGTTTTGAAGGCAACGGTGCTAGAATACCTCTACGTTCGAGGGACATGACCATTTGAATTCGTAAGGCAACGAGAGAGAATTACCCTAAGGGGTGCATGTGTGAAAAGAATGTGTTGAATTCAGATATGTTATCTTGAGATTATGAGTGCTCTATGTCCAATTTTATCTTGCCACACACGCCTAATTACTAGCAGTTTATAGGGTCCAGAAAGTAAATTGCGGAAAGTAAAGTGCGGAAAGTAAATGTCCTACGCTATTACATGGCTTTGGGGAAGAGACATAATGAGAGTGCGGAAAATAAAAGTCCTAATTAAACTATTACATCCCATAGGCAATTACATAATTGGAAAAGAAAAGCAATAAAAATCGTCCGAAACGGTACAACCTGTGAACAGATACAAAATCGGGAAATACGAGAAAATTGCATAAGAAGAAAATGTTAGTAAAAATAAGTATTTTTGAATGAGGAAAAAGGTTTTGTGTTAGTAATGACATTAATATGATAAGATAAATTTTTGATAATTTTTGGGATTATTTGATAATTTAAAAACAATTAAAAGTCATTTAAACGATTAATTAATAATTAAATTAAATATGCATGCAAAAAATAATAATTTTAATTTTAAAAATTAAATAAGTATTTTTCTGATGATTATGAAAAAAATAAATATTTTTGGAGTTTTTTAGATGCATGATAAAAATGTTTGAAGATAAAATAAATTAACATGATAATATTAAAGAAAATAAGAAAAAAAGTATGTTAGTTTCAATAGAGCAAAAATATATTGGTCTTGCCAGGACTCGAACTGGAGACCTCTTGGCAACACGTCACGCTTCCGTGCCTTAACCACTGGGCCAACGCGCACTTGGTGTCATGGAATTGAAACGGAACCGTTTTAAGCAAACTTGATTTCTGGGAATTCAAATCACGCGCGAAGAACATCTTCTTCTTCGTTTGAATTTATGGAAATTTTGCATCGGCCAAACCCGACGCTAAGGCCCCTGCATATTTCAAAAACTCCATACAAGCAATATAAATGAATTGTGAGTACATGAATCGATTGCAAATTGAATTCTAAACACGATGGTGGTGCTAGTTTTGTCCAATTATTCCGTTTTAAGGAAACCCTAAATTGGTTCAGAAAACCCTAGAAATGGTATATTTCGATTCAGGCCATGAAAATGCAATTGGATTGTCCAGATAGCTTGCAAACTTCAAACTAAACACAAAACATACATCAAAACATGTTAAAGATGCATGAATAATAGAATTCGATTTTGAAAAAAGTAAGAACAAACCAAAACTGAATTTCGTGATTCTTGATGTTTTTGAGAGATGTAAAGGTCTGGATCGACTCTAAAGACACCAAGGAACGTGATAGAATACTCAAAATCAATTGAAACAAGCTAGAACCAAGGCTGCAAGTAGCTTGTGAAGCACGAATTTTTTGACTTAGGTTAGGGTTCCTCCAAGCAATTTTTCTGTTCTTGTTCATGTGGTATGCATTATACATTTATAGTAGATGGATTTTGGGCTGATTTGAAGAACAAATAATGATCAATCAATGCAAAAATTATTTGATTTTGTACAAAATCAAATCTTCCTTTTTTGATCAAATTTCAATCAAATTCTTGCCAAATCTATGCAAATTTCGAAATTTGCCAGCTTTTGTGAGTTACTTGGATCTCAAGTACGAGAGAAAAATCAATTTTGCCTTTAATTTTGATTTTATACCTTATTTTTAAATTTAATTTGTTTTTAAATGAATAAAATCCAAATTAAATAGAAAAAATAAAGCTAAAATTCGTGGCATTGGGCTTGGATGTTCCAAATTGTCTAAGGAACAAGTTTGAATGAAGAAAAACTAGGCCCACTTGCAAAATTTTGGATTTTAACAAGTATCTCTCTTGGTGCACTTCTTCAAAAATACCCAACTTGTGCAAGGTTTATTTTGCTCAATTTTCCTCATTTTTGAGTGTTCTTGGACTTTTTAGAAATCTCTAAGTGTCCTCTAACCAGCCTCTTTGGTTTCATCTCAATTGGAGTTTCCATGCTCAATAAATCTTCAAAACAAAAAGTTGACTTTTTGTTGACTTTGAAAAGGACCGGTAATGTTTTGATCCATACCTTCCAAATGAAGCATTTTTTGAACATTCTTCTGAGACATGAAGTTGTAGAGAATTGAATTTCCTTCAAAATGAGAGGTGGTGGAAAAATTTCTAAGAAAGTATGAAGAAGTTATGCTCAGTCAAATTTCAGTTGACTTTTCATTGAAAAACCCTAATTTGGAAAGTTTGACTTTTGTGCAAATCTTGAGTTTTCTTGATGAATCATGATCAATCCTTGATCAAATGATGAATGTAACTTCAAAATGAGGATGTTGACCAAAAATCAGGAAGTTTGACTGTATGTTGACCACAATTGACTTTTTGTACAATACAACTGATTTTCAACCATCTGAGCAATTGTCTGAGGAAACTTGACTTGTAAGGCTTGAAACTTGACATGGAGAATCTTTGAAGCATATGAGGAGGCATGATGACCATTGGAAATGTTGGATGTCCATCTGGATCTGAGAATTGCCAAACCCTAGTTTGGGTTGATTGTCTAGGAGAGGGTTTGTCTGATCAACCCTTGAGGAATCCTTGGGTACAGATATGTGGAATGTCTTGAGAAACAAGAGGGAAAATTTTGGGGTATGACAGCTGCCCCTGTTCAATCTTCTTGTACTGGATGGGTTAGATTGGCGCGCTCGCCTTTCGTGACCTGGAGGTAGAAGATGATTGAACACTCGAGTACACCTGAAAATTTGCAGTCACTATTGATTGATGATGCGGGAATGGGCTTACAGAGGCCATTTGGAGAAGCTGGGGAATGAGTCGTACGTTAGACTCAAGAATATCGTCTGGGTAGGAGAACCGTCGGAGAGGGGCTTAAGATGCCATCTGGAATGATCGATACTGGGTAGTGAGCCGTACGCTAGGCTCCGTGCTCATCTTTGAATGAAGTTATTGGCTTGTATTGGTTTTTTTAACCAAATATGCAGCATTCTGAAAGAGGAGAAATGTTGACAGGTAGTCGGAGATGGGTTTAAGATGCCATCCAGGGAAACTGAGTCGTACGCCAGACTCTGTAGTTGCTGTTGATAATAAGAGAGAGTCAGAACAAATCTTCGTCTTGATTAGTCGACAAAATATGGACAGCTTCCCTGTTGTGCTTCGGGTACTGATCCAATTGCCTGTTATCGGAGGATAACTTGTGATCGTTCAGATAGTTTTCCCGTCTGGCTTCGGGTATTAATCCTAGATCTGCTGTCAGAGGACAACTAGGGTGGTCTTTCAGATAGTTTTCCCGTCTGGCTTCGGGCATTAATCCTGGACCAGTTGTCGGAGGACAACTAGGGCGGTCGTTCAGATAGTTTTCCCGTCTGGCTTCGGGCATTTATCCCGGACCTGTTTGTTGCAGGAGCGATTTTCATCTGTTTTGGAAAAAACAAAAGAAACTTTGATAGAATATTTTTTAGTCTTATGCAGATTATGATGCATGACAATGTGTATGAATGGCATATGAGTAATGTATGAATGATAGATGTTGCGGTATTTCAAAACATATCCATCTTGAAGAAGAGGTGGATGCTCCGCTTGGAGATTTCTGACTTCTGTTTGGGGACGAAGCAGATTGGAAACCCTAAGAAGAAAAATAACCTTGATTCCTCCGATGCACTATCTGACCAAGTCTTGAGCCTAGATATTGTTGAGAACGGTAGAGATTGAGAGATGTGCGGCTGAAGATCTTGTGAATAGACCCTGCTGGGGATCTTGCATGTAGATCCTGCTGGAGAGCATTGGACAGCTGCCGGGAGACCAGGTTAGAAGGATTTGGAACCCGTCTAAATCTCTGGCTGGGGAATAAAAGATGTAGGCTTCCTCCGATGCACTATCTAACCAAGTTTCAAGTCTGGATATTGCTGCTGCCGGGGGAATGATAATCGTTGAGAGATATTCTGCTAGGGATACCTCCGCTGGTGATGAATCGTTACTGCTTGGAGACTGATGTAGCAGATTATTAAATTGACTGGAATCGCTGCTCAGGGACTGACGCGATGAAACTCAGAATGCTGGAACTAATAGAAGGAAAATGTGTACTCCCCTGGGGAAGGTTTGTAGTGAGCGACACCTCTGTGGGGATTGTACTATGTAGGGGAACATATTGGTGACTTTCGCCGTCATCTCAATTCCTAGAGCCTGTAGTAATTACTTTTGTATGTCCGCTTTTCGCATGTTTGTGACTAAATTTTTATTGTTAGATGCATATAATCATTCAAAGCAAACGTTGGACTTTATGCAAATAACAATAGAAAAAACTGTAAAGAAAGAACTCGTTTTTATTTGAAATGTGGCGTATGGCCAAGTAGTTTATTTGACTCTCGTGGGTTTTTCCGATGTTTATTTGACTCCCGTGGGAAGGAAACAAAACAAAGCCTTGCATATCTCTATTGAGTGCAGGGGCACTACATTGTCTCATGTGTTGGTAGATATTGGTTCTACTTTGAATGTCTTGCCGAAAAGTGCTCTAGACAGACTTGATGTTAAAGAAGTGGTGATGAAACCTATTGACATAATTGTGAGAGCTTTTGATGGTTTGAGAAGAACGGTACTTGGAGAGCTCAACCTGTCAATCAAAGTGGGTTCTCAAATTTTTTATTCTACTTTCTTTGTGATGGATATTTTTCCAACTTATTCTTGTTTTGTTTGACGCCCCTGGATACATGGGGCAGGCGCTGTTACCTCTACCTTACATTAGAAGTTGAAGAGCCTAGTGAAAGGGAAGATGGTCACCATCTGTGGAGAAGAAGAATTTATGGTCAGCCACCAGCATTCCTTCTGTCATGTTGAAATGTAGGGCGAAATCATTGAAACCCCTTATCAAGCATTCTAAGTAGTTCCTCGAGTAATGCCTCTCGATGCTCCTGTTACCCCCAAGATTACTAAAGTTCCACCAAAGATGGCCTCGCTGAAGGACGCAAGGGCTGTAGTTGAAGTAGGAGGATGTACTGTTTGGGGTTAGTTGCCTGATTTCCCTTTCAAATCTGAAAAGTTTGGTTTTGGCTTCACTTCTAAAGGTCAGACGATGATACGTCGCGAACATGCTGGTGGACCGCCATTCTGTATCAACAAGGATGGAATTCATGCTAAAGAAGACGAGGATGGTGATTATGACCTCCACAACTGGATCTTCCCAACTATCGGCAGACGACTCAACAATTGGACGGCGAAGGACGTTATATCAATCTCCTTTAGTCAGGAGTAATCGCTTTTTTCTATTTGATGCTATTAAGTTTTATGTAATTATGAACAATAAGACTTTAAGCCTAGTGCCTTACTCGGGGCATGATGGCTCGTTTCTAAGGGTTATTATTTGTCATTCGCATATTTTCATTCAATAAATCAATGGACTTTTGCATTCAAATTTTGTGCTCACTATATTTTTATTTTACTTTACTACTTTTTCAAAATTCGCTATGTGTTGTTACCCACACCACAATAATAAACTACAGATCCACATCCACTCTGGATCCCATTGATAACAATTCTTCAATTTCCAAATATGACTTTGAAAATCCGATCTACAGAGCCGAGGAGGAAGGTGAGGAAGATTGTGAAGTACCAGGAGAGCTTTCTAGATTGTTACAATAAGAAAAATAGCCATACAACCACATGAAGAGCCAGTCAATGTCGTAAACTTGGGTACTGAAGAGGACAAAAAAGAAGTCAAGATAGAAGCTGGTCTTGAGAATAGTGTAAAAGAAAGGTTGATCCAGATGTTGCGAGATTACATTGATATTTTTGCTTGGTCCTACGAAGACATGCCAGGGCTAGATATTAATATTGTGGTACACTGGTTACCAAAGAAAGAAGGTTTTCTTTCTATAAAGTAGAAGGTTCGTCGAATACGTCCTGAGATGTCTGAGAAAATCATGGCCAAAGTCATGAAATAGTTGAGCGTAGGTTTCCTAGTTGTTACTTCTTATCCGCAATGGGTTGCAAATGTGGTGTCAGTGCCTAAGATAGATGGCAAGGTACGTATGTGTGCGCGACCAGAAGCCCTCTTAGCGCGAAAGTTTTTGGAATTTGGGGTTTGTAGTTTAGGAAACCGGACATAGCATGGTATATCAGACTTAGCGCGGTATCGAACGTAAAATTTTGTTTTTATGACTATTGGACATGAAATCTTATATGCTTATGTTTTATAAAGTATCTTTATGTTTGTGATTAATTGATTCAATTAGAATCGAATGCATTTTCGATTGAAAACTTAGTGAACACATAAAACTTAGTGAATAATCATTGATGGCTTATGCGCTAAATGTTGTTGGTGAGTATGTGATGATAAATGCTAAATGGTTTGCTTTGATATAATGGTGTATGTGTATTTGTGCAATTGGTGAATAAATTAATGTGTTGGATTATTGAGATATGCTTGATAATTAGGATTGGTAGAAAATCTTAATTTGCATATGTTGTTGATGATCCTTTATTGGAAATAGTAAGTGGGGAAATGTTTGGTTCACATGAGGATTTGATCCTTAATTGGAAATAGAGGCGGTCAAACTTTGGGTTCACATGTGTTAACTTTGATCCTTAATTGGAAATAGTAAATGGTGAAACTTTTGGTTCACGTGGGGCTTTGATCCTTGATTGGAAATAGAGGAGGTGAAACTGTTGGTTAACATGAGTTGACTTTGATCCTTAATTGGAAATATAAGTGGTGAAACTTTGGGTACACAAATGGTACCGCATGCATTGAGTCACATTCACTTCGCATTGGAGTGTTATGCATTATTGGTGAATGTGTATTTGAATTTGAAATTGTGGTAATTGGTTAAATGATTACATGATTTGTAATATTCGCTATAATTATGTTGTATGGAATATCACATGAAGTGTAGATAATTGTTAATTAGATGTTTTTTGCTATATTGCTTCTAATTATATATATTTTGATAATGATTTGAATTCTCACCCTTTTGTTGTATGCGATGTTTTACGCGTCATCGTGCAGGTTTTGAGGATAGCGGTGCTTCGCACAAGACTAGTTGAGGAGATTAGTTAGCTTAGTCGTTATCCTAGCTAGAGAGTCATTGCTCTGGTCATGTAACACGAGGGTTATTTGAAATCATTTTTTCTATGATATATTGCCATGTATTCTCATTTGTTTTGAATTTCTATGTTGAGATAATATGTGATGAGGTGTTGGTGCTGATGTTTTGGATTCATATGAGTTGATGATGTTATGAATTCATTCATATGTTGATTGAATGATTATACTATGGGATGTAATCATTTATATTATCGGAGAAAAGAAATATTCCGCTGTGATATGCATATTTTGATGAAGCATGAGGTTCAAATATGTATTTTGATGTGACACCCTTTGTATGTATGCATTCTATTTTACTCTGATTTATAATATATTATTTGGGGTCCAGAAAAGGGGTGTCACAAGCCAATCCATGTGTGTTAATCCCTTCGAACAAACATTCGGTTACCGTTACTCGAATGCACGAACTCATCGTTCTACCAATATTTCACTTGGCTGATTTCGATAAAACATGGTTGACCCCAAATCTTTCTTCATAATCCTCTGATTACCGTTATAGGATCAATCAAACCCAATGTTTCCCAATCCTTTCACTATGATGAATTCGTTGAAGCAAAGACTTATACAAAAAACCCTCACCAAGATAAATCTTGGAGGAAAAACCCTAATGGTTTTATTCAAGAAAAAACCCACAATTGCTAAATCCAGATCTGAATCAAATCTTCAATTTTAATGTTATCACCATAACGCTTTCCTTGAATCAACAACCATTGATATGTGTAATGGTTGATGTTTGTAAAAAGAGGATGAAGATGAAGAGCACAATGTGTATATATTTCAATTTTTCTTGTTGGCTACTCAAAAGTATGAAAAACATATTTATATGTGTGAGTTAATTTACCAAAGAGAAAAATAAAGAAGAAAAAGTTTGATTTAAGTGAGCGGTTGACCGGTCAAGAAGTCCAGGTCGGTGCAACACAACCAGGGATTAAGGGAGACACCTGGAAGGATGAAGTGTCGACCACACCAGGGCTTTCCTTGACACAACCTTAAAAAATATTGACTCCCAAATTGAGTTAAACAGAAGGGTCAACGCAACATAACCCAGGAGTTGTCCAAACTATTGAGTTGTCTGAACTTGTTGGTGAGTCGATGCATGTAACAACTTTCTTGAGAAAAACTTATTGTTCAGAAGTATTCATGCCATACTTTTCTGCCAAGCTTGTCCAATGTACTCACATGAAATATTGGAAAGGGATGATGTTTTGACATCATCAAAAACATGGACCTCTCCCTCACAATGGTGACGAAGGGAATTGTACTAGGCCATAAAGTCTCCTCCAAAGGCCTTGATGTTGATCAAGGAAAGTATGGTAACCTATAATCTTGTTTTATTTCACATAGTTTTGATTTTAATGCACTGTTAATTCCTCAAGAAGTAGATGAGTTAGTGGTTGACCTTGGGTAAATTTCTAGAAGTTGAAGCCGGGTGATGGATACGTAGTTGAGTATGCTATAAGATTTAAAGAGCTGATCAAGTATTATCCTTACTACAATACTGTTAATGTTGAATTGTCTAATTGTTTGAAGTTAATGAATGGATTGAGACCTGATATCAAGAGATCTATTGGTTATCAGCAGATTGCTTATTTTCCTGAGTTATTGAACAAGAGTATGATCTATGATGAAGATATTAGGGAGAGTGATTCTTGCAATAAGGATGTGAATGATAAGAAAGGAAAAGGTCAATTTCGTGGGAAGCCGTATAATGGCAAGAGAAAATATCAAGTTGGTGCTAGCAAGATGTCGAGTAGAGAAGGCTTCTACTCCTACCAAGTGTTTCAAATGTGGCATCGAGGGGCATCGTAGTTTTGAATGGGGGAATGATTTTGTGAAGTGCTTCAAGTTTGGCAAGATTGCTTACAAATCTTTTGATTACAAAGTGAATGTGAATGTGACTTGTTACAATTATGGTGAAAAGGGACACATTAGTACTATGTGTGACAAGAAAAAGAAGGAGCAAGCTAAGGGAATTCTTTTTGCCTTGTTTGGTGCTGAGACTGCGGTTGAGGATAGACTAATCCGAGGTACGTGCTTTATTAATGGTACACCTTTGATTTCTATCATTGACACTGGTGCAACAAATTATTTTATTTCTTCGGATTGTGTTAAGAGGTTGAATCTTGAATATTTTGATATGCATGGAAATATGATTATTGATACTCCTGCTATGGGTTATCAGTATACTTCTGTTGCATGTCTGAATTCTCCGTTGAGTACTCTTGGTAGGGAATTTGGGATGGATTTAGTTTGAATTCCTTTAGATCATTTGGGTGTGATTCTTGGTATGAACTGGTTGGAATACAATTATGTTTTATCAACTATTTTGACAAGTCAGTTATCTTTCTTGACTCTGGTGTCGAGAGGGATTTGTTTTTGTCTGCTAAGCAAGTGGATGAGTCCTTGAAGGATGGTTATGTGTTGTTTGCTTTGTTAGAAACATTGAATCTTGGTGAAAAGTGGACTATGGGTGAACTGCCTATTGTTTGTGATTTTCTTGAAGTCTTACCGGAAGATGTAAGTGATTTTCCGCTAGAGCGTGAGATGGATTTTTCAATTGATTTAGTTCTTGGAACTAGTCATGTTTCAATAGTTGAAGAGTCAACTTGAGAATTTACTTGAGAAGAGGTTTATTCGTCCGAGTGTATCGCCGTGGGGTACACCTATTTTGTTGGTTAAGAAGAAAGAAGGTTCCATGAGGCTATGTGTTAATTATAGACAATTGAACAAGGTAACTATGAAGAACAAGTATCCACTTGCGCAGATTAATGATTTGATGGATCAGTTGTTTGGTGCTCGTGTTTTCAGTAAGATTGATTTGAGGTTTGGTTATCATTATATTTATGTTAAGGCTAGGGATATTCAGAAGACTCCTTTTATGACAAGGTATGGTCACTATGATTATTCTGTAATACCGTTCCTAGTGACTAATGCAACGATGTATTTATGGAATATATGAATAGGATTTTCATGAGTATTTGGATCAATTTGTTGATGTTTCCATTGATGATATTCTGATTTATTCCAAAAGCGAGGAAGATCACGTCGAGCATTTGAGGATTGTGTTATCTATGCTGAAAGAAAAGAAGTTGTATGCTAAGCTGTCTAAGTGTGAATTTTTGTTGAAAAAGTGAGTTTCCTTGGGAATTTAATTTCGAGTGGTGGTATCTTACTCGATGGATCCGTCGAAGGTCGAGGTTGTATCTTACTGGGAAGTTGTTTCTAAGATTAGAAAGTTTCTTGGTTTGGATGGTTATTATCGTAAGTTTATTGAAGGAATTTCTAAGTTGGCGTTACCTTTGACACAGTTGACAAGGAAGGGTTAAGTTTTTGTTTGTACTTTGCAGTGTGAGGCTAATTTTCAAGAGCATAAGAGAAGGTTAACCACTACTACTATTTTGATTTTGCCTAATTTGGCAGAACCATTTGTGGTGTATTGTGATGCTTCTTTGATGGGTTTAAGAGGTGTATTGATGCAGAATAGGCAAGTGGTAGCTTATGCTTAGAGGGAACTTAAAGTTCACGAGAGGAATTATCCGATGCATGATTTAGAATTCGTTGCAATTGTGTTTGTATTGAAGATTTGGAGGCATTATTTGTTTGGTTCAAGGCTTGAAGTGTTTAGTGATCATAAGATATTGAAGTAACTGTTTGATCAAAAAGACTTGAATATGAGGCAAAGAAGGTGGTTGGAATTCTTGAAGGATTAAGATTTGGTTTGAATTATCATCTGGGTAAAGCGAATGTTGCAGCTAATGCTCTGAGTATGAAGTCTTTGCATATGTCGATGTTGATGTTGCGAGAGTTGGATTTGTTGAACAATTTTGAGATTTGAGTTTGGTTTGTGAAGTGATGTCTTCGTGTGTTAAGCTTGGTATGTTGAGGCTTACTAGTGGTATTTTGGACGAGATTAGAGAAGGTCGGAAAAATGATTTGTTATTGGTGGATAAGTTGATGTTGATCAATTAAGATCGCGGTGGTGATTTTCAGATTGATGAGAATGGTATCATGAGGTTTCGAGATAGAGTTTGCATTCCTGTTGTTGGATATTTGAAGAAGATAATTCTTGATGAAGGACATCGTTGTGGTATGAGTATTTATCCTAGTGATATTAAGATGTATCAAGATTTGAGGAAATTATTTTGGTGGTCTAGTATGAAAAAGGATATTGTGGAGTTTGTGTATATTTGTTTTATGTGTCAAAAGTCTAAGATTGAGTGGAAGTGGGATAGCATTTCTATGGATTTTGGTTTTGATTATCCAAGGACTCCGAGTAGTCACGATGTTGTTTGGGTTATTGTGGATAGATTGACAAATTCTGCTCACTTTATTTCGATTTTAATGGATTATCAGATGGAGAAGTTTTCTAAGTTGTATATTGAGAAGGTTGTGAGTTTGCATGGTGTTCCATCGAGTATTGTTTGGGATAAAGATCTGAGGTTTACTTGGCATTTTTGGGAAGGTTTGCAAGATTCTTTGGGTACGAAGTTGCGTTTGAGTTTGACGTATCATCCGCAAACCGATGGTCAAACTAAGAGGATGATTCAATCACTTTAAGATCTTTTGAGAGCTTGTGTTTTAGGGAAAGGAGGTGCTTGGGATGATTATTTTCCTTTGATCGAGTTTACTTATAATGAAAGTTTCCATTCAACTATTGGAATGGCACCATTTGAGGTTTTCTATGGACGAAGGTGTAGAACGCCTTTGTGTTGGTATGAATCTTGAGAGAGTGTCGTGGTTGGACCTGAGATAGTTAAACAGATTACATAAAAGATTAAGATGATTCGATAAAAGATGAATATTTCCCAAAGTCGTCAGGAATGTTATCATTAGAAGAGAAGAAATGATCTTAGCTTTGAGAATGGAGATCATTTGTTTTTGAGAGTTACTCTTGTAATTGGTGTTTGTCGAGATTTGAAGTCACGTAAGTTGACTCCACATTTTATTGGTCCTTATCACATTGCCGAGAAAGTAGGTGAAGTGGCTTATCAGATACATTTTCCACCTGTAATTGCTAATCTCCATGATGTGGTCCATGTATCTCAATTGAGAAAATATATGGCAAACATGTCTCATGTTGTTCCGCTAGATGATGTGCATGTCAGAGATAATTTTACGATTGAGACATAACCTATGCGTATTGAATATAGAAGAGTTAAGAAACTCCGAGGTAAGGAAATAGTTTTAGTAAAAGTGGTTTGGGAGGTCTTGTTGATGGTAATGTGACTTGGGAGCTTGAGAACCAGATGTAGGATTTGTATCCTGCGTTGTTGTTTGAAGTAATTTTCGAGGACGAAAATCTTTTAAGTGGAGGAGAGTTGTAACATCCCAAATTTTAATAGTTATATATTTATTATTTATTAATTATTATTTTATATGATAATTAACTAAATAGTGTGATTGGGTGAATAATTGGATGATTTGAATATATGTAGTATTTAGATAATTGGTTCTTATGGGTAAGAATAGTAATTACCTATTAATGAGCCTAATTATTATAATTGATGTGGAAAAGTAAGTTAAGTCCATTAAGAGAATAGAGTAGTAAAGAGAAGAAATAGTTATTGTTGTCATAACACAAAAGAAGAGGAAGAAGAGAAGAATAGAAGAGAAGAGGAGAAAAAGAGAAAGAGGAAGGAGGAAAACTTATAAGTTGAATCTTCAAGAGGTAAGGGGGATAATCCTTATTATTTTTATCTTGTATGTGGTTAGGTAGTAATTAGTAACATGTTAGGTTGCTGATTTCAATTTCTAAGAATCTTTGAATGTTAGGGTTTGAATAGGAATTAGGTTTTTCTAGTTAGAAATGATGACCCATGATTAAAAACATGTTATGACACCCTTTAATGATGTTATTTGACTGATTGGAATGGGTTTTGTATGAGAATTTCATGGAAAGAGGAACTAGGTTCGTAGCATAAAAATTTTGAATTTCGCAGATCGTACTTACCGCGACCAGAAGCTTGTTTAGCACGGAAGTCTCTGGAATATGGAGTTTCTAGTTCGGGAAACTGAGCTTAGCGCGGTATATCAGGATTAGCATGGTCTGGAACGTAATATGTTGTTTTTATGACTATAGGACATGAAATCTTATATGATTATTTTTTATAAAGTATCTTCATGGTTGTGATTAATTGATTTGAATGGAATTGAATGCGTTTTAGATTGAAAACTTAGTGAACACATAATACTTGATTTTGCTTATGTGTATTGTGTGAGATGATTGTAATGAATAATAATTGTTGGCTTATGTGCTAAATGTTGTTGGTGAGTATGTAATGATAAATGCTAAATGTATTCCATTGATATAATAGTGTATGTGTATTTGTGCAATTGGTGAATAATTCAAGGTGTTGTATTATTGAGATATGCTTGATAATTAGGATTAATAGAAAATCTTAATTTTCATATGTTGTTGATGTATTGCACATGCATACATGGTCGACTTTGATCCTTAGTTGGAAATAGTATGTTGTGAAATGTGTGGTTCACATGGGGCTTTGATCCTTGGTTGGAAATAGAGGCGGTGAAACTTTGGGTTCACATGTGTTGACTTTGATCCTTAATTGGAAATAGTAAGTGGTGAAACTTTGGGTTCGCATGGGGCTTTGATCCTTGATTGCAAATAGAGGCGGTGAACTCGTGGGTTCACATGAGTTGACTTTAATCATTAATTGGAAATAGAAGTGGTGAAAATTTGGGTTCATAAATGGTACCACATGCATTGAGTCACATTCATTTCGCATTGGATTCTTTTGTATTATTGATGAATGTGTATTTGAATTCAAAAATGTGATAGTTGGTTAAATGATTACATGATTGGTAATATTGGCTATACTTACGTTGTATGGAATATCACATGAAGTGTAGAGAATTGTAAGTTATATGTTTATTTCTATATTGCTTCTAATTATGTACATTTTGATAATGATTTGAAATCTCAACCTTCTATTGTATGTGATGTTTTATGCAACATCGTGCCGGTTATAAGGATAGCAGTGCTTCGCACGAGACTAGTTGAAGAGATTAGTTAGTTTAGCTATTACCAAAGGTAGAGAGTCATTTCTATGGTCATGTAACACGGAGGTTATTTGTAATCATGTCTACTATGAGATATTTCCATGTATTCTCATTTGTTTTGAATTTGTATGTTGAGACAATATGTGATGAGGCCTTGTTGTCAACATCTTGAATCCATATGACTTGATGATTTTATGGGTTCATTGATATATAGATTGGATGATTATAATATGGGATGAAATTATTGATATCATCTGAGAAAAGAAATATTCTTCTGTTATATGCATATTTTTATGAAGCATGAGGTTCAAATATGTGTTATAATTATGACTAGGTGCATCTTAAATTTGTTTTGTTGGTTTTCTATTGTATGGAAAACGACATGTGACACCTTTTGTATGTATGCATTATATTTTACTCTGATTTATGTTCTATTATTTGGGGTCTAGAAAAGGGGTGTTACAAGCCACACCAAGTGTGTCAATCCCTTCGAATAAACCTTCGGTTACCGTTACTCGAATGCACAAATTCTTTGTTCTATAAAGACTTGTACAAAACCCCCCTTACCAAGAGGAATATTGAAGTACAAAATCCTAATGGTTTTATTCAATAAAATACCCACAGTTGCTAAACCCATATCTGAATTGAATCTTTAATTTAAATGTTATCACCACAACCCTTTCTTTGAATCAACAACCATTGTTATATGTAAAGGTTGATGTTTGTACAGAGAGGATGAAGATGAAGAGCACAATGTGTATATCTTTGACTTTGCTTGTTGACTACTTAAAAGGATGAAAAACATATTTATATGTGTTAGTTAATTTACCTAATATAGAAAAATAAAGCAAAAAAAGTGTGATTTAAGTGAGCAGTCGGCCGGTAAAGAAGGTCAGGTCGGTGCAACACAACCCAATATTGAGGGGGACGCCTTGAACGATGAATGCGTCGATCACGCCATGGCTTGCGTCGACAAAACCTTAAAAAATCTTGACTCCTGTGATGACTGGTTTTTTCATCGGTTGTTTTAAAAACAATGAAGTCGCCACCTAATTTTAGTTTTTCTAAAAAGAACGGGAAAATATAGATAAAACCCCCGAATGATGGATAAGGTGGTCTACATGACCAAAAGATGCAGATTCGGGAGTCGGTTATGCAAGGGGAAGGTATTAGCACCGCTCACATCCATCGTACTCAATGGGACCCATTTAGTTCGTGCGTGTTGTCATACCTCAAAATTTGCCCTCCTACTCCTCAAGACATTTCATACCTCCATACTTAAGGATTCCTCAAGGATTGGTCAGACAAACCCTCTCCTAGACAATCAACCCAAACTAGGGTTTGGCTATCCTCAGATCAAGATGGATTCCCAACATCTCCAATGGTTATCATGCTTCCTCATATGCTTCAAAGAATCTCCATGTCAAGTTTCAAGCCTTACAAGTCAAGTTTCCTCAGACAATTGCTCAGATGGTTGAAAATTAGTTGTATTGGACAAAAAGTCAACTGTGGTCAACATACAGTCAAACTTCATGATTTTTCGTCAACATCCATATTTTGAAGTGACATTCATCATTTGATCAAGGGTTGATCATGATTCATTAAGAAAACTCAAGATTTGATCAAAAGTCAAACTTTCCAAATTAGGGTTTTCTAGAGAAAAGTCAATTGAACTTTGACTGAGCATAACTTTCTCATACTTTATCAGAAATTTTCCCACAAACTCTCATTTTGAAGGGAATTCAATTCTCTACAACTTCATGTCTCCCAAGAAAGGTCAAAAAATGCTTCATTTTGAAGATATGGATCAAAACATTACAGGTCCTTTTCAAAGTCAACTTATTGTAAAGAAGTGTTATTGAGCATGGAAACTCCAATTGAGATGAAACCAAAGAGGTTGTTTATAAGACATCTAGAGATTTCTAAAAAGTCCAAGAAAACTCAAAAATGTTAAAAATTGAGCAAAATACACCTTGCACAAGTTGGGCATTTTTGAAGAATTGCACAAAGTGAGATATCTGACAAAATCCAATTTTTTCCAAATGGGCCTATAATTTTATGATCCAAACTTGATCATAATATTATTTGTGACCTCTTGATGCCTTGCCATGACCACCTTCTATTTTTTTAATTTATTTTTGAATTTAAAAGCATTTAATTCAAATTTAAATTAAATAAAATATGAAAACAAGGTATAATTTAAGTTGGGTTGGATTTTTACCAAGCTTGAGGTCCAAGGAAGCCCACACAACTTGCCAAATTTGTACTAGCTCATGCAAGGAAGGAAAAATCAAATTTTTAAAAGATTTGATTTGAATTTAAAGAGAAAATATTTTTGCATTGAAGAGGATATCTTTTTTCATTCTTCTTGCTTCAATCTTTCACTCTATAAATACACCACACATTCACAAAGACCAAGGACGAAACCCTAGCGTCTTGAAGCTACCCTAAAAAACACAAATGTTTCACAAAGTTGCAATTTTCGTATTCCACTTTCCAGCAAGTTTCAATCAAAACCAAGCCTTCCATTGTGTTCCCGAGCATCCCAGGGTTCGATCCATACCCTCACACAAAGCAAAGGCTGCCCAGAACACGATATACACATAGCTCCTATTTGGTATTTTTCAAAATTTCGATTTTTACAATTCATGCATTATTAACTGTTTTTGCTTGCTTATTTGAACTCAGGGTATCCATTAGAATGTGTTTGAATCATTACATGTAAACTTGCACGTAGAAATCTCGAATTGCCATTGTTAGGGTTAAAAAACTGGAGAGCTTCGAACCGGTTGATACAGGCGTTTTCAATCCAAACGGACACCACCGTTGAACTCGCCATGGTCGATTTAGGGTGGTAGGGTATCCCTTTCCTTTTTATTTTTGTTATTTCGCAGGTTTGAGAATTGGAGCCGCCGGAGAAGACGACCGGAGCTAGGGCTCCGGCGTTGTTGACTCGTCTGGGGCCGGCGTGGCTGGCGTGGCGCAACGGAGCTCTCTGATTCGTCCATCCATTACAATCCGGGCCCACGCGTTGACTGTGCTTTGAAATTCCAGAAACATGACACGTTTACACTCTTAATCCACTAATTGCAATTTCAAAACACCAAGGCAGCCTAGCTCAGTTGGCAACGTGTTAATCCACTCATGCATTTAAAAATCACCAAAAATATTTTCCTTTTGCATATTAATCAGAAAAATGTTTATTTAATTTTTGACATTAAAATTAATATTTTTGCATGCATATTTTAATTAATTGCTAATTAACCATTAATTTGACCTTTAATTGCTTTTAATTATCGAAATCGATTCAGAAAATTACCCAAAAATTATCTTATCATCTAATTGTCATTACTAATCTAAAATATTTTTCCTCATTCAAAAATCATATTTTTACTAACATTTTCCTCTTATGCAATTTTCTCGTATTTTCCGATTATGTATCTGCTTACAGGTTGTAACGTTTCGAACGATTTTTCTCGCTTTTGTTTTCAATATTATGTATCTGCCTATGGGATGTAATAGTTTAATTAGAACTTTTACTTTCCGCAATCCTATTATGTAACTGCCCCAAAGCCATGTAATAGCGTAGGACTTTACTTTTCCGCACATTACTTTCCGCGATTTATTTTCCGCACCCTATAAACTGCTAGTAATTAGGCGTGTATGGCAAGATAAAATTGGACATAGATCACTCATAATTGCAAGATAACATATCTGAATTCAACACACTCTTTCACACATGCACCCCTTAGGGAATTTCTCTCTCGTTGCCTTTCGATTAAATGGTCAAGTCCCTCGAACGTAGAGGTATCTTAGCACCGTTGCCTACAAATATATCATCATAGTCCCTTCGAATCAAAGATCATAGTCCCTCGACGTGGCCTATGAAAACATGATCTTGTCCCTCGATTGTTGCCTACGAAAAGTGATGATCGTCCCTTCGAATGTGCTAGGATACTTCCTACAAGTTGCCTTCTATGACCATCTGATGTCCCTTCGAATGTCCCTTCGATATCCAACGAATAGGGTTACCTACCAACTAATGGTATGGATAGCGTTATTCTAAAGGAACGTAAAATAACACGAAAACGACCATTCTGAGTAGGCAATAAGACTTTTAGTTGCTTGCTCAAACAAAATACTTTTTCACACCTCACACTTTTGTCAATGTTCAAACTCTTTTTCAAAACAAAACATTTCCGAACACTTTGTATACATTCCTACATGAATCATTACAAAGTCAAAGCGAAATGCCTTTTCAAAACATTTTTGTCAAAACACACAGAAAGCAATTTTTAAAGATGAGCTAAGAGCAACTAAGAGCCCGTAGATAACTACGGATGGAAAGGGGTGCTAATACCTTCCCTTTTCATAAACTTCTCCCTTACTCAAAATCTAACGAAGGTCTTTTCCTATTATTTTCACCTTCCCTTAATTGGATAAAAGAAAAGTCGGTGGCGACTCTTGCTATCCGCACATTTGCCATAAAAAGCAAAACAAATTCTCAAAAGTCAGTTCACCGTATTACAGAACTGGCAACTCTGCCGGGGAGACACCCTAAAGAGAGAATACCTTAGGGATTTCTAGATCACTTTACTGCTTTCTATTTAACTTGCTTTGCTTTATCTTTAAGGGTTGCTTGGGTATTATACTTGTGGGGGGATCCTACACCCGGATCCAGGTTTCCTTTAGGTAAGTAGCAATAGATCGTCGCGACCGTTAGACGTATATCGAAACGGTCAACATGATGGCTACGTTAGTGTGACACTTTGGATGTCTTGATACTCTTCATTTCCAAGTTTAGGATAGTATTTGGCTTCTGCGTGGTGTCATCGGCACTAACTCAACTTTTAGAACCCTAATTGACCCATCTTGGCTATTAGAAGGTAGTGAGATGGTCGGCTTTGGTGCAGACTAAGGTTGGCTGATACTCGATGCTATGCTCATTAAGATCCAACTTTTGGGATATTTTCGGTCGACCACTTGGTAGTCGTATTGAAATAAACGCCTACGATAAAGATCAATGATATGACATTCCTAGAACCCGGTTACTATTATAGGACAGGATGAACCAACTCAAACTTTTGGTAGGGTAATCACCTATACCTCATGCAAGCCTTAAACCTAGGGCTATTGTGTGATTTGTTTGTGATTGCTAAACATGACATCATGACATCATCGCATTGCATATCATTTCTAACTATTTCAAGGACCTAGGGATTTATCTTTGCTCTGTTTTGGAGGGATTATGGCTTCTAGAAAGACTATCCAAATCAACTTCATGGGTATACCTTCTCAGCTCAAAGAATTGGTTTCAGAAATTCCTGATCATGCTCAGTTCATCAAAAGACATGGTTAGCTGCTTGACTTGGTTATCTCCAGTTTTGAAGAAGATGTGATGCACGTCCTATTCCAGTTCTTCAATCCGAAACACCATTGCTTTACATTCCCAGATTATCAGTTAGTTCCTACCTTGGAAGAGTTCTCTAAGCTTCTTGGGATACCTATTCTTGACCAAATCCCATTCACCGGTTTAGAAAAGGTTCCTAGGTACGAAGACATTGCATCAGCATAACATCTAAAACGCTCAGACATTGAAGCCAATTGGGAAACGAGAAGCGGAGTTAAGGGTTTCTTGCCAAGTTCCTAGTGAAGAATGCCCGAGAATTCCTCAAAGCTATGAGTTTCCAAGCATTCTAAAACATCTTGGCTTTACTAATCTATGGTTTGGTTTTATTTCCTAAATCGGATCAATTCATAGCTGTGAACGCCATCAAGATATTCCTTACTCGCAATCCAGTGCCTACCTTACTTGGAGACACTCTACATTCTCTCCACACTCGTACTATCAAAAGACAAGGAACTCTCATGTGTTGTATACCGTTACTTTCCAGGTGGTTTATTTCGCACCTTCCTCCATCAGTTTTGAAGAACGAACAAAGGTTGAAGTGGTCTCAAAGACTAATGTCACTCTCTCATTCAGATATCCATAGGTGTCTTTTCTCTCAAAAGGAATTCACATTCATTGAGCGTTGTGGAGAATTCCCTAACGTACCACTCATTGGTATAAGGGGAGGTATCACTTACAACCCTTCTCTAGCTCTACGTCAGTTTGGTTATGCTCGAAGAGATGGTCCTCAAGATATGCTTCTCCAAGATATTGTGTTCGACTACAACCACGAACTCCAGAATTACCGACGAAGGTTCATACACGCTTGGGGCATGGTAAAGAAGACTGATACCAAGACTTTGGGGCACCAAAACTCCATTCCTTAGGAGCCTTACCTCAAATGGGTGCAGGCTCGAGCTCAAAACCTCATGATGCCATTCACGCCTGTTCTACCAGTAATTATGGAACCTGTTGTTATAGGTGACATACCCTATATTGTTCTCCATCCCGACATGCCTACGGATCTTGAATACTTGAAGAGATCCTGGATTCAACTAAAAGAAGAAAGGGATACATTCGAAGCTCAGTGCTATGCAAGCGAGAAGAAGGTACTAGATTTGACCAAGCTACTTCATGAGGAGCGGAATATCAACGCCTACCTCGGCACCAAGGGGAAGCGCCCATGGGAGACCAAGAGCTTTAGGATTGTTGTTCTTTTATTTTTCTGAACTATCTTTTGTACTTAAAAGAAAAAGAATAAAAAGAGAACTAATAAATGTTTCTTCATGCTTGTTTAACAAATTTAAACTCCTAAGGTCCTTGAAAACATTGCATTGCATTTGCATAAACATCGCATATCATGGCATAACATTTCATAACAGGTACATTGAAGATCGATTTTCTCATTTTCTCGCTATTTATTTTAGCAGAAATGGCTCTTGAACAGACTGTCAAAGATCTCTAGGCTCAAAATGCTCAGTTTCAGGAGATGTTCACCCGCTTGGTCCAAGGCCAAGAGGATCTGAAAAAGCTCATCAACAAAAAGAAGAATGTCATTGGTGTTCTCAACATGGGAAGACGTCACAAAGGTGGTCCTAAAGTGGTTAGCAGGATTGAATTCTCAGAAGGAAGTGTCAAGACTGAGGCAAGTGTCAAGGGCAACGAAGATGACTAGCGTGAGCCTGAGAAGAAGGAAGAAGATTATGAGAATGATCAGTACTCTTATGAGGATGACAAATACAAGCAACTTGAAGACCGTCTGAATGCTGTGGAAAATCTGAAGATGTCAGGGCTAAATTTTGATGATCCGAGTCTTGTTCCTGGTGTGGTGATTCCTCATAAGTTCAAAGTTCCTACTTTTTCTATATATGATGGCATTTCTTGTCCGAAGCTGCATTTGAAATCCTATGTTCAGAAGATCAACCCCCACACTGATGATAGAAAGTTGTGGATGCATTATTTTCAAGAGAGTTTGTCCGGAACTCAATTGGAGTGGTATTATCAGCTAGAGAATGACCATGTCCGTACTTGCAGTGACTTAGCGGATGCTTTCTACAAGAAATATGAATACAACGCTTAATTGGCGCCCACTCGCATGCAACTACAGAACATGTCTATGGGTCGTGATGAGAAGTTCAAAGAGTATGCTAAAAAATGGAGAGATCTAGCAGGAAAAGTTCAACCACCCTTGTCCAATAGGGAGTTGGTTGATATGTTTATGGGAACACTGACATGCCCGTTCTTCAATCGTCTGATTGGGAACTCTTCATCCGGATTCACTGAGCTGATATTGACAGGAGAGCGTATCGAAGCTGGTATCAAGAGCGGAAAGATTCAGGTAGAATCGTCCTCAAATGTTGCAAAGAGATCTTTTGGTGGTAAGAAAGAAGCCAATGTTGTGCATGGTCAGAAAAGCCGAGCCAAGACCGACCGCGCTCAATCTGTGGGGGTAGTTGTGATCTCCAATCGTACATCAGCACAACCTCAACGAGACAACGCGCGCAACCAGAACACGCCACGAAGACAGTTTACGAAGATCAACATGCCTTTGTCGCAAGCCTTGCAACACATGTTGAAAGCAGAGTTGATTACCTTGATGGATCCTCCTCAAAACATCAACACCTCCTCTCCGAGATATAATCCTAATGCTAAATGTGCATACCACTCCAACATCCCAGGGCATGACACTGACAACTGTTGGGCTCTGAAGAACAAGATTCAAGATATGATTGAAGCTAAAGATATTGAGTTTGATCTTCTTGCTAAAACTCCGAATGTGATCAACGCGCCTATGCCTAACCATGACAAAAGTTCCAATGCTATTGACAAGACCTATTATATTTTCAACATATATGACTTGAACATTCCTCTGATGACTGTTAAGAAGAATTTACTGCAAGCCGGTGTCAATCCAGGATGCCCAAAGAATTATCATTCGTGCCCATCTGTGCCTGACGGTTGTGCTTGGTTGAGAAGACGTATTCAGTGCATGATGGATAACCGAGAAGTGCTATTTCTGAAACCTTTCACATGTGGAGGAGCTGTATGAAAACTTGTCCAAGAATCTAAAGATCAAAGATGTGAGCGAAACTGTACCAGAAGTCTGGGATACCTTGGGGCAGCCAAGTGGAAAGTTTGATTATATGGTGAAGTATACTGTTCCTGAAAGCTACAAGATCCCTATTGAAGATGTTATGGCTACCGGATGGGGAGATGATTTCCCAGAAGACTGTGCTGATGTTAACACTGTAAGGATTTCCTCTGCTGATCCTGTGCCTAGAGTGGCACCTCTCATCATTACTTCTCCCAGATCAGTTCCATACTCCTCTGACAGAGCTATACCTTGGAACTATGGAGCTGAGGTTTACTATCATGGTGTCAAGCAAGACCCTCTGACCATTGAAGATCTTACAGTTGAAGCTACCATTCCTGACATTGACAACATCACCGGATCAAGTAAGGTGACCAGAACCGGAAGAGTGTTCTCTCCAGAAATCTCTCCTCCGAAAGACACTGCGACTCCAGCTCGCATTCCAGCTATTCAACCAGTTCCCGAAGCTAGAGGGAAAGAACCAGTGACTCATCCTACTCAGCCAGAAGTACCAAAGGAAGTTGGTGAAGATACCTCCAAACGAGAAATGGAGGAAATTCTGAAGATTATCAAGAAGAGTGACTACAATGTTGTGGAATAGTTAGGACAAACTCCGTCCAAGATCTCCATGCTTGCTCTGCTCTTGTGCTCTGAGCCTCATGCTAAAGCCTTGGTGAAGTTTCTGAAGAATGCTCACGTGCCGCAAGACACTACTACTGATCAATTCAAAGTTTGTATTGCTAGCCTGGTGGCCAACAACGGCCTAGGCTTTTCTGATACTGATTTGACTCCTGCCGGAAAGAAACACAACAAAGCCTTGCACGTCTCTGTTGAATGCAAGGGCATTATATTGTCTCATGTTTTGGTGGATACCGATTCTGCTCTGAATATCGTACCAAAGACTGCTTTTGATCGACTTGATGTTGAAGGTTTGATTCTGAAACCCAGTGACATAGTTGTGAGAGCTTTTGATGGTTCTAAGCGAACAGTGCTTGGAGAGCTCATTCTGCCTGTTAAAGTCGGTTCCCAGACTTTTGATTCCACTTTCTTTGTCATGGACATCCGTCCAGCTTACTCTTTCCTACTTGGACGCCCTTGGATACATGGGGCGGGCGCTGTTACCTCTACCTTGCATCAGAAGCTGAAGTACCCGGTGAAAGGGAAGGTTGTTACAATATGTGGTGAAGAGGAATACATGGTCAATCATCTGCAATCATTCCGATATCTCGAGATGGAAGGTGAATTCTTCCAAACTCCCTGTCAAGCATTCGAAACAGTTCCAAGAGCCATGCCTGTTGACTCTCCTATCACTTCTGAAGTTACACAAGTTCCGCCTAGGATGGCCTCGCTGAAGGATGCTCAAGCTGCAGTTGAAGAAGGAGGTAGTACTATTTGGGGTCAGCTCCCTGATCTTCCTTTCAAATCCGACAAGACTGGTTTAGGCTTCACCATCAAAGGTCAAAAGATGATACGCCGCGAACGTGCCAGCAAACTTCCCTTCCGCATCAGCCAGAATGGAATCCATGCTATAGAAGACGATGACAACGACTTCGACATCAGCAAATGGATCTTCCCAACTCCCGACAACGGACTCAGCAATTGGAAGACTGAAGACGTCATACCAATCTCCTTTAGACAGGAGTAATTGTTTTTGTTTTTTGTTTTGCTTTTCGTATTTTCTACACTTTGAACAATAAACTTTAAAAGCCTAATGCCTTGCCCGGGGCATCATGGCTCGTTTGTAAGGGTTATTATCTGTCATTTGCATATTTTCATTCAATAAAACCGTTGGACTTTTGCATTTAAATGTTGTTTCTTTCTTTTACTTTATCACCCCTTCAAAGGCTATGTGTTCTTACACACACCCACGTGATACACTGCAGATTCACTCTGAATCTCGTTGATAATAGCCATGCTATTGCTAAATATGACTTCGATAATCCGATCTAACAAGTCGAAGACGAAGGTGAGGAAGATTGTGAATTTCCAGGAGAACTTGTCAGATTGGTACAACAAGAAGATCAAGTTATACAGCCACATGAAGAGTCAGTTGAGATTGTGAATTTGGGTACTGGTGAAGACAGAAAAGAGATCAAGATAGGAGTAGATCTTTAGAACAGTGTCAAAGAAAGATTGGTTCAGATGCTACGAGACTATATCGAGGTTTTTGCTTGGTAATACGAAGATATGCCAGGTTTAGACATTGACATTGTGGTTACACCGATTGCCGACGAAAGAAGGTTTTCTCCCAGTGAAACAGAAGGTTTGTCGCATGCGTCCTGAGATGTCAGAGAAAATCAAAGCTGAAATTATGAAGTAGTTCAATGCAGGTTCTTAGCCGTGATTTCTTATCCACAGTGGGTTGCAAACGTGGTACCCGTACCTAAGAAGGATGGCAAGGTACGAATGTGTGTGGATTACAGAGATTTGAACAGAGCAAGTCCGAAAGACGATTTCCCACTTCCTCATATTGATGTTCTGGTTGACAACACTGCCCAAAATAAGGTCTTCTCCTTCATGGATGGTTTCTCCCGTTAAAATCAGATCAAAATGGCTCCTGAAGACACGGAGAAGACTACCTTCGTTACACAGTGGGGCACTTTCTGCTACAAAGTCATGTCATTCGGACTGAAGAATGCAGGCGCCACTTATCAGCGTGCCATGGTGGCATTATTTCATGACATGATTCATCACGAGATAGAGGTTTACGTCGACGACATGATAGCTCGATCACAGACAGAAGAAGAACATCTCGGTCATTTACGGAAACTTTTTGACAGACTGAAGAAGTACAGACTAAGACTTAATCCTAACAAGTGCACCTTTGGAGTCCGATCCGGTAAACTCCTCGGGTTTGTTGTCAGTGGTAAGGGTATTGAGGTTGACCCTTTGCAGCGCTTTGGCTTGGGCTGCTCGCCGACTAAGACAATATATGTTGACTCACACTACCTTGTTGATCTCTAAGATGGATCTGATAAAATACATATTTGAGAAACCAGCTCTCTTCGGAAGAATAGCAATATGGCAAATGATCTTGACCGAATATGACATCCATTATACTTCTCAGAAAGCGATCAAAGGAAGTATAGTAGCCGATCACTTGGCTCATCAAGCCGTAGATGACTATCAGTCTATGCAGTTCGAATTTCCAGACGAAGATGTTTTACTAGTTACTGATTGCGAAGAACCAGGCCCGGATGAAGGACCTGAACAAGGATCCCGATGGACCATGGTCTTTGATGGAGCCTCAAACGCACTTGGGAATGGCATTGGCGCCATCATCACATCCGCCACAGGCGGACATACGCCTTTCACCGCCAGATTATGTTTCAGTTGCACCAACAACATGGCTGAATATGAAGCGTGCATCATGGGTATTAAAGCTGCTATTGACTTAAGAATCAAATTCATGCAAGTATTTGGAGACTCGGCTTTAGTGATCAGTCAGATTAAGGGCAAATGGGATACGAAGCATCCGAATCTCATCCCCTATCGAGAGCATGTTCTAAGTTTGATCCCCTACTTCGAAGAGATCACTTTTGATCACATTCCACGAGAAGAGAATCAGTTGGAAGAAACATTAGCTACTATGTCGTCTATGTTCAAGGTCAGATGGGACAACGAGGCTCCCCAAATCATCATCGAGAAGTTTGACAAACCAGCATACTGTTGTGAACTTGATACAAAAGAGAAACCTTGGTTCTACGAAGTGAAAAGTTATCTTGAGACTCAGGAATATCCCGCAAGGGCATCTGTCAACGATAGGAAGTTCTTGAGAAGATTTGCATCCAAATTCTTCCTCAGCAACGACATCTTATACAAGCGCAACCACGACCTGTACTTACTCCGCTGTGTGGACCAGAAAAAAGTGGAACGTATCATGGAAGAGTTACACGAAGGCGCATTTGGTACACACTCCAGTGGACATACGATGGCTAAGAAGATTCTGAGAACAGGTTACTATTGGTCCACCATGGAAGCTGATTGTCACCGCTATGCTCGTTCTTGTCACAAATGCTAGATATATACGGACAAGGTGCACGTACCTCCAGTACCGTCGAATGTTCTGACCGCTCCTTGGCCTTTCGCAATGTGGGGCATTGACATGATCGGGGAAATCAAGCCCACCGCTTCCAACGAACATCGTTTCATCCTTGTGGCAATTGACTATTTCACCAAGTGGGTAGAAGCAGCGTCGTACGCATCTGTTATCAAGATCGTTGTGGCTTGATTCATCAAGCATAATCTTATCTGTCAGTATGGCACTCCTGAAAGGATTATCACGGATAACGGCTCTAATCTAAACAACAAAATGATCACCGAACTCTGCACGCAGTTCAAGATAAAGCATCACAATTCTTCTCCATATCGGCCTAAGATGAATGGCGCAGTGGAAGCCGCCAATAAGAATATTAAGAAGATCATACAAAAGATGACAGTGACTTACAAAGATTGGCACGAGATGTTACCATTTACTCTTCATGGTTATCGCACTAGAGTACGGACATCAACGGAGGCAACCCCCTTCTCTCTAGTATATGGTATAGAAGTGGTCCTACCAATCGAGGTTCAGATACCCTCAACCAGAGTCCTTCAGGACGCAGAGCTAGGCGAAGACGAATGGATCCAGACCCGCCTCGATCAGATCAACTTGATTGACGAGAAGCGGCTCGCATCCATCTGCCATGGACAGATCTATCAGAAATGAATGATCAGAGCATTTTAACAAGAAATTCAAGCACCGAGTTTATCAAGTCAGTGATCTAGTAGTCAAGCGCATCATTCTTCCAGAAGGTAATCCCAGGGGGAAATGGACTCCCACCTACGAGGGACTATTTGTAGTCAAGAGAGTATTTTCAGGTGGAGCTATGATACTCAGCACTATGGATGGCGAAGACTTCCCACACCCTGTGAACGCAGACATAGTCAAAAAATACTATGCATAAATGAGACCCGCTAGGTCGACGGGCCTAGGCAAAAATAAGGGCATCCTGGCGAACCAAAAAGGTTCGGGCAAAAGTTAAGGATATATACAAAATAATGTACACCCGACAAGTCGAAAACCTGCAAAGGAGTCTTGGGCAAAAAAGGGTATCCCGGTGGACTGAAAACCCGAAAGGTCGGTCTAGGCAAAAGTTAGGGATTTAAGCGTACAACTATGTCTCGTCCAGATCACCTTCCTACAGACTACTACTATCAGAATTCAAGATTCAAATGGCGAAAATCAATTCACTCACTTTCTACTGACAGCAAGGAGATGAGATAGTCGAAATATATGAGTACTAGAATAGTTGAAACTTAACGAGATTGTTTCCGGATAGCTTTTTACTTTTCTTGTGTACAAAACAACTTGGCCATACACCACCTTTATAATTAATACAAGTTCTTTCTCTTTACAATTTTCACTATTATTGTTCTTTCTCTTTACAATTTAAGTTGGGTTGGATTTTTACCAAGCTTGAGGACCAAGGAAGCCCACACAACTTGCCAAATTCGTGCTAACTCATGCAAGGAAGGAAAAAACGAATTTTGAAAAGATTTGATTTGAATTTAAAGAGAAAATATTTTTGCATTGAAGAGGATATCATTTTTCGTTCTTCTTGCTGCAATCTTTCACTCTATAAATACACAACACATTCACAAAGACCAAGGACGAAACCCTAGCCTCTTGAAGCATCCCTAAAAAACACAAATTTTTCACAAAGTTGCAATTTTCGTATTCCACTTTCCAGCAAGTTTCAATCAAAACCAACCTTTCCATTGCGTTCCTGAGCATCCCAGGGTTCGATCCATACCCTCACACAAAGCCAAGGTTGCCCTGAACACGATATACACATAGCTCCGATTTGGTATTTTTCAAAATTTCGATTTTTACAATTCATGCATTATTAACTGTTTTTGCTTGCTTATTTGAACTCAGGGCATCCATTAGAATGTGTTTGAATCATTACATGTAAGCTTGCACTTTTAAATCTTGAATTGCCATTGTTAGGGTTAAAAAACTGGAGAGCTTCGAACCGGTTGATTCAGGCGTTTTCAATCCAAATGGACACCACCATTGAACTCGCCATGGTCGATTTAGGGGGGGTAGGGTATCCCTTTGCTTTTTATTTTTTTTATTTTGCAGGTTTGAGAATTGGAGCCGCCGGAGAAGACGACCGGAGCTAGGGCTCCGGCATCGTTGACTCGTCTGGGACCGGCGTGGCGTGCATGGCGCAACGGAGCTCTCTGATTCGTCCATCCATTACAATCCGGGCCCATGCGTTGACTGTGCTTTGAAATTCCAGAAACATGACACGTTTACACTCTTAATCCACTGATTGCAATTTCAAAACACCAAGGCAGCCTAGCTCAGTTGGCAACGTGTTGATGGATTTCTTGAAAGGGCGTGAGTTCGATCCCTGACTGTGACACTTTCTTTTTACCACTTTGTAAAACTAACTTTTTCTATTTCTTATTTTTCTTAATATTTTCATTTAATTTAATTTATCTTTAAACAATTTTCTCATGCATTTAAAAATCACCAAAAATATTTTCCTTTTGCATATTAATCAGAAAAATTTTATTTAATTTTTGACATTAAAGTTAATATTTTTGCATGCATATTTTAATTAATTGCTAACTAACCATTAATTTGACTTTTAATTGCTTTTAATTATCGAAATCGATTCAGAAAATTACCAAAAAATTATCTTATCATCTAATTGTCATTACTAATATAAAATATTTTTCCTCATTCAAAAATCATATTGTTACTAACATTTTCTTGTTATGCAATTTTCTCGTATTTTCCGATTATGTATCTGCTTACAGGTTGTAACGTTTCGAACGATTTTTCTCGCTTTTATTTTCAATATTATGTATCTGCCTATGGGATGTAATAGTTTAATTAGGACTTTTACTTTCCGCACTCCTATTATGTAACTGCCCCAAAGCCATGTAATAGCGTAGGACTTTACTTTTCCGCACTTTACTTTCCGCGATTTATTTTCTGCACCCTATAAACTGCTAGTAATTAGGCGTGTATGGCAAGATAAAATTGGACATAGATCACTCATAATTGCAAGATAACATATCTGAATTCAACACACTCTTCCACACATGCACCCCTTAGGGAATTTCTCTCTCGTTGCCTTTCGATTAAATGGTCAAGTCCCTCGAACGTAGAGGTATCTTAGCACCGTTGCCTACAAATATATCATCATAGTCCCTTCGAATCAAAGTTCATAGTCCCTCGACGTGGCCTACGAAAACATGATCTTGTCCCTGGATTGTTGCCTATGTAAAGTGATGATCGTCCCTTCGAATGTGCTAGGATACTTCCTACAAGTTGCCTTCTATGACCATCTGATGTCCCTTCGAATGTCCCTTCGATATCCAATGAATAGGGTTACCTACCAACTAATGGTATGGATAGCGCTATTCTAAAGGAACGTAAAATAACACGAAAACGACCATTCTGAGTAGGCAATAAGACTTTTAGTTGCTTGCTCAAACAAAATACTTTTCACACCTCACACTTTTGTCAAAGTTCAAACTCTTTTTCAAAACAAAACATTTCCGAAAACATTGTATACATTCCTACATGAATCATTACAAAGTCAAAGCGAAATACCTTTTCAAAACATTTTTGTCAAAACACACAGAAAGCAATTTTTAGAGATGAGCTAAGAGCAACTACGAGCCCGTAGATAACTACGGATGGAAAGGGGTGCTAATACCTTCCTTTTCAATAACCTTCTCCCTTACTCAGAATCTAACGAAGGTCTTTTCCTGTTCTTTTCACCTTCCCTTAATTGGATAAAAGAAAAGTCGGTGGCACTCTTGCTATCCGCACACTTGCGATAAAAAGCAAAACAAATTCTCAAAAGTCAGTTCACCGTATTACACGTGTTTAAGTGTGTTTATTGCTTTATTTCTAAGTTATGAATAAGAAAGAAGAAAAAGGGTTTGTTTATTATTATTTTGAGTTTGTTGCGGTTTCAAAACCTTGTGTCTACGTATTCCCTCGTGCAATGGGAAAGTCAAAACTTCGTAGTTCTTCTTGAAAAGGTTTTGGTGGTTTATGTTGATTTTATAAGAAAAATCGTGCATTAGACATTTCAAATTCTTGAACTTGGACTTGTTTAGTTTGTTTGAAAAGCTTAAGTCCTCGTTCGTGTTTGAAATGGCTATTGCACACTCTTTGTAAGAAAAGAGTTTGATGATCGCATATGAGCAATAAAAGAGTTTGAGTGATTTGACTTGATTTTAAGTGGTGGATGACAAGTACTGAAACATTAGGCTATAATCTAACGATTCAAATACTAGAAATTGGCGAGCAAGTTCAACCAATCATCTCTCATCCAAAATCTTTATTATGAAATGGGTGAGGTGAAGCAAAGTTCATGTTTCTTAAGTGTATGAATAAAAGTATTTAATTCATTGGACTATCATCCAATGACCTAAATACTTTAAATTCAATTAAACTGTCGGGCTATCATCCAACAACTTAACCGAATGTCACTACACTATGTACCTTTTTTCTCCACATGGATAGAAGTTTTTAGCTTATTAGGATATCATCTAACAATCTAAAAACTTCAAGTTTGTTTAAATCATTAGGCTATCATCTAACAATTTAAACAAACCCCACCCAAATGTTCTTTTTATGAAAATAAATTTAGAAAAACAAATTCAATGAATTAATATGATTAATCAAAGCAACAAGTGCTTTAATTAAGCTTGTGAGGATGGCCATAAACTAATTATTATTTAATCGATAAATTGTCAAATAAAAACTATCTTAAACTAATTATTATTTAATACATGAACCCCAAGATAAATTATTTGCATAATTAAATTAAGTAATTAAAAAGAGAAGAGTTTAGAATGGGCCTGAATTTTGGAGAAAATGAGGGGGTGCTGGAAGTAAGAGAGCCCCAGGCCCATGATAGGGATCCAGCGATCCGGTGTAGCAATCTAGAAAAGTTTACCATAAGCTTTTATTTTGGAACGTTGGATGGTGATTATTGAATACTGATGATGGATCCAAGGGCGGATAGCGAGGGTGCACCACACTCCTAGTGGAGAGAGATGCGCGGGAGCTGGCTGGAACTCAATTAATCATTTTAAACTCAAAATTGTTAGAAAATTAAAAGCATATTCAACCAATCGTAATCTAGATTAATTTAACATTATCAATAATAAATGCAATAATAAACTACTAATAACCAGACCTAGAATCTTAACACTAATTACGTTATGGTTAACCTAAATCTAAGTGTTATTATTCTTCGACTTATTATTATTATTATTAACCACTAAAAACAAATAAAAGAAATAGAACAGACAAATCAGATTCTTCATTCATGTTTCCTTCATTACTTTCAACATTTCTATCTTCTTCTTCTCATTGCCTTTGTCGGAACCCTATTCCTTGCACCGCCACATCGTTCCTCGCCGCCGGAACCCTATGTTGAATGTTGGGATCTTTAACTCCTCACTTGCGATCTCCATGCTTGCATGTGTTTCTCGCTTACTCGTGATCTTGATTTATTGTGATGCATGTTTCTGGGTTCTCGTCGGAAAATGAAATTTCGTCGCGCCAGAAATCGCCCCGTGGCGGTGACGGCGGCAGCAGATGGCTAAAGTGTTCCGATCTTGATTTTCTTTACATCATTTGACTCGCTTCTCTCTTGTAATCATTGTTCTGACCTTTGATTTTGCAGATTTCGAACCGTTTGCTGTAGATCTTGAAAGGGGTTTGGAAACCCTAGGCCTTGGATCGAGAGTTTCAGTGAAGGGGGTGTAGATTTCAGCTTCTATGACGTTGAATCAACCTATCTGAGGCGATACCGGATGATTTCTGAGTTGACAAAATCTTCGATTTGTATGCAGATAGCTTTATCGGGGATAGAAGAAATAAGTTCAGCACCTGTGACTGAAAAACTTCTATGGTGATGAGCTTTAATTTGCTGGCATTGTACAGACAATGCGTTGTAGCAAGCGGATATGTGGATCAACTTCTGAGTTTGAGAAATATCTTGAGATTAAATAAACATCCTAATTAATGAATATTTATCTGTTGAGTAGTTGAGGAATTACTGGGGAAATAAACACACCAAAATTTCAATGGGGTCTACTGAGAACAACTCAGAGAAGTAAATTTGTAGAGGTTGCTGCCACTAAAATTTGTTGGGAAGATTCTTGTTTGATAGAACCTTGGAAAATACCCTGAATAATTTTGTAGTAATACTTTCTGAAGGAGACTCACTTGGGAGTAAATTACGTTTTGCTGGGGAAACTCCATAAGAAAACCGTGTGGAAAACTTTAGTGGGGATTCCCGGTTGATAATTTTGTTGACATTAGAGTCCATTGAAAGACAATTGTTTTGCTGGGAAGAAATCTCGATGGGAGAAACCATCAATTTTTAAGATCCCTACAAGTATACAGCTTGTCCTGGAGAAAAGAGGATAATTATGTCTTCTGAGAACTAATCCTTCAATTTTGATCCTTATAAGGATATTTGTAGTTTCCGCTGGGGAAAAATCCTACAAAAAGAAACTAGTCGAAGCCAATGCATGAATATGATATGCATGATTTTTTTTTATGTTTTAATGCAAAGAGTATAAAATTGATTTCTTGATACTGTTGGAAGAGGAAAATTCAAATGCATCGTGCAGATAATGCACCAGTTTCTGAATGTTGCTCTACCATTTTACAGGCTCCACGGTAATACTTGTAGAAGGAAAGATAGCAATTTCTGAAATGCATTAACAGAATGCCCCAAGTTGGATGAGTTATACCAAAGAGAACATGGTCGGTAACTTCGAAGATCAAAAGTGGACCTCTACGGGAATAAAATAATTTATGTTTAGCGCATAGGCCTGACATGAATGGCCCAACTATTGACAAGCTAACACCTTGATGACAGAAGGATGTAACAAGCATATTCAAATATGTTGAACCATTTTAACATTGAAAAATCATCATTTTGTCTCGATCCTGTTGAGCTAGAAATGAGTTGCAATAAGCAAGAGATAACTGCATTGGGGAGATAGGAATTAATTTGAACACCATCTAAGAGAGATAAACACTTCCACTATGGATAAATCTTCCAACGCATGGAAATAACATGTACTGACATGTTTAAACAATTTGATGTTGCAACAGATCTTCCGAAATCCTTTAACCATCTCACCTGGTAGACGCATACTTTTGTTGAATAAGCAAGGAATGCATTGGGGAAATAAACACACAAGATATTCATACGGGATTAACTAAGAATAGCTCAGAATATCGGATCTATAATGGAATACCGCCACTAAGACTTACTCGGGAAGTTGTTATCTACAAGACTCTGAACAGATCTTTGTTGAGAATAAGATTACTGGGGATACCGCAATGATAATCCCTGCTGAGGAAGGCTCACTTGGGGAGCAGATGAAGCTTCAATGAAGAAAAACTTCTAAAGATAACTCTATGGGGAACAACACTGGGAAGATCCAAGTGGAAAATTCTGTTGACACAAGAGTTCACTAGGGATGATCAATCACCTCTTTGGGGAAGAAATTATCCTGAGCGTTGACGCCACTGCTGATTTATCTTTCAACTAAGCTTTCAACTTGCACTGGGGAGAAGAACTAAGTTGTCTTTTGAGAAAAGTCTTCTGCTTGCATTGGGGTACTTCAAAAGAAACTCTATAAAGAAAAATCACTGGGGAAAACCCGAGTAAGAAATTTTGTTGATACCAGAGTTCACTTGGGGAAACTAAATCACCTTGGAATAGATTCAATCCGTGAATCATCACTGTTATATATCAATTTCTGAACAAACCCTCAATCTTGTGGTCAGAAGAACTAAGTCTATCATTCGAGAAATTGTAAGTATCAGATACGCCTCAGAGGGGGGTGAATTAGGTGTTTAAAAAATTATCGGTTTTATATGAATACTTGAAATAATATGTTGGTTTGGTGAATGGAAATATGTGAGGATTCTTTCTTTTCTAGTTAAGGTATATATGAAAGCGGTAAATTCTGAAAAGTAAAGAACACAAGGATATATCCGGGTTTCCCTCACAGGTCGAGAGTACTCCAGTCCCCTTACAACATACAAGAGATTTCACTATAGTTAGAATTATTGTACAGCCTATACACACCAATTGTGAAGCCTACTATCTAACCTATAGGGAGACCAAAGGCTCTTAAAACCTTTAAATTCTAACAACACTATGTGCAAGAAGAACAATCCTCTTCAATGCACAACTTAATTCCAACAATCCTGGACAACAAGAAAACAACAAGTATGTTTGAACTTTTACAAGAGATTTTGAGTTTGTAAGATTGTAGAACAATATCACTTTGAGTGATTTATCAATGTACTTGATCTTCCCTTCCAATAGCAATAATTCACAATTAGTTAGAGATATAGATTGCTCAAGATTTTCTGGTTTATGTTATGTGAAAGTATGCAGAAAATCTTGTATGAAATTATAAACACTTGAATGTGAATATTTGAAATTTGAATGAATTTTGATTGGAAGAGGTAAGAAATGAATTTGAAATTTTGAGTATTTATATGTTCATGGGACCTTTTAAAAATATAATAAGTTTCTTCATTTTAATCATGAACAAGTGCCAAGATTAGAGACAAATCTTTAGTGAAAGGGTGCATGAAATGGTGCATGCATGAATTCTGGTTTTTCAAAAATGTGCAGGGTGCTATCGATTGAACCTTTATGCAAATCGATTGCACGGGCTCTAACAGAATCATTTTTCAAAAAATTACAGTGATCAATCGATTGCACCATTGTGCAAATCGATTGCACTTAGTTAAAAAGTGAAAAATTTTCAGCATGCAATCGATTGCAGCATTGTGCAAATCGATTGCACCCTCAAATAGAAGCATTTTTAAGTTTTTCATTCAGTATGCAATTGATTGCACCTTTGTGTAAATGGATTGCACAGTAAGAAAAATGCAATTTTTGATTTGTAACTTAGTGAAGTCAAATGTGTATGTCATGCAATCATGTTAGGAACTTTGAGAATCTAAAACTTAAGTATTTGTGAGGCATTGTTATTATACCTTCTCAAAATAAGTTATGATAAAGAGATGAAGTGGGTAGGGATGTGATTGGGTAGAGGAGAGGTGGTGAAAGTGATTTAATGGGTCAAGGAGGTAGGTTAAATGGGAGAGTAATGAGAAGGAATCAATTCTGACCACACCATAAAAGCAAATTAAAAAGCTGTTTACGCACAGGTGCAATCGATTTTCACAGACCAAAAATACGTGTTTTTACAAAAGTTACAGCGTGCAATCGATTTGCAAATATGTGCAATCGATTTGCACAGTATCAAAAACGTGAATTTTGCAAAAGTTCCAGTATGCAATCGATTGCAGGCAGTGAAAAAAGTGAAAATGGCTACTATAAGTGCATGTGAGGGTTTAAAAACTTATATATTTTATCATTTAAGTATACTAAACATAAAACAAATATATTTTAAGACATTTATGCACATAAAACAAATATAAGAAGGAGTAGAAGAAGAGATGCATTTGATAAAAAAATTTAAAAATAATAACATGTGCACCTTAATTGAAGTTGAATATTTCATGTATCACTTTCATCCAAAATTCCGAGTTCTCTTCGAATTTTATAAAATTATTCACGAGCAAGCGGCTTTGTAAAAATATCTGCAAGTTGATTATGAGTATCCATAAAAGTGACTTTGACATCTCCTTGAAGTACATGATCACAGAGAAAATGATGCCGAATGTCGATGTGTTTGTTTCTTGAATGCATGACCAGATTTTTTATAATGTTGTTTGCACTTGTGTTGTCGCATCGAAGAGGAATGCATCCAAGATCAAGTCCGTAGTCACGAAGTTGTTGCTTAAGCCAAAAAAATTGTGCACAACAACCACCCGCTGCTATGTATTCCGCTTCGGCCGTGCTAAGAGCAACACATGCTTGTTTTTTACAGGCCCATGAAACTAATGCATTTCCAAGAACGTGACAAGTACCTCTTGTGCTTTTTCTATTAGTTTTACAACCTGCATAATCCGCGTCAGAATAACCAATTAAATTTCAAATACTACCTTTTGGATACCATAAGCCGACATTGGTTGTTCCTTTGAGACACTTCATAATTCGCTTGACCGCCATTAGATGAGATTCTTTTGGATTTGCTTGAAAGCGAGCAGAAAGACAAACACTAAACATTATGTTAGGACGGCTTGCCATCAAATATAATAAAGAACCAATCATACCTTGATACTTTGTGATATCAATTGGAATACCAGATTCATCTTGATCAACATATGTACCGGAGCCCATTGGAGTATTCATCGCTTTGCAATTATCCACATCAAATCTTTTCAACAACTCTTTGCAATACTTGGATTGGTTGAGGAAGATTCCATCTTTTAGTTGCTTAATTTGAAAATTCTTCACATATTTCTTTGTTAGTCGATCCAAAAATGATATCATCAACATAGACTTTAACCAATAAAGTGTTACTTTTGATTTTCTTAATGAATAAAGTTTTATCAACCTTACCCTTTTCAAAACCGTTTTCACACAAAAAATTGCTAAGTCTTTCATACCATGCTCTTGGTGATTGATTTAAGCCATAAAAAGCCTTTCTCAACTTAAAGACATGTGAAGGATTTTTGAAGTCTTCAAATCCCGGGGGTTGTTTGACATAGGCTTCTTCATTGATGTAGCCATTCAAGAATGCGCTTTTGACATCCATTTGATAAAGCTGGAGACCAATAGCTTCTAACCTTGCAACTGGAGAAAATGTTTCTTCAAAGTCGATTCCTTCTTCTTGATTGTAACCTTGAGCCACTAACTTTTCTTTGTTTCGAACAATTATACCATTCTCATCAAGTTTGTTTTTAAACACCCATCGGGTACCTATGATGTGTTTATCACTTGGCCTAGGAAGAAGTTCCCAAACTTGATTTCTCTCGAATTGATTTAATTCTTCTTACATTGCAATCATCCATTGATCGTCTCCTAAGGCTTCATCAACTTTGGAGGGTTCAATTTGAGAAACAAACACCATGTTTAAGCAAGCATCTTTGAGATTTAATCTTGTTGTAACTCCATGACTAATATCACCAATGATTTTGTAAATAGGATGGTCTCTATGAGTTCTCTATTCTTTGGGTAGATCATTGATATTTGAATCTTGTTGTGGTACTCCTTGTTGAAGTTCCGGTTGATTCACATTTTGATCATTTGAAATTTCTTCCGAGGGTAAATCTATAATACCATCATCACACACAACTATTTCCTCCTTAGAGGTGTTAGTTTCATCAAAAGAGACATGCATAGATTCTTCAATAGTTAAAGTTCTTTTATTATAAATTCTATATGCTTTACTAGAAAGTGAATAACCAAGAAATATACCTTCGTCAGATTTCTAGTCAAACTTACCGAGATTGTCTTTGTCATTGTTGAGGACAAAGCATTTGCATCCAAAGATGTGAAAGTGAGCAATGTTTGGCTTTCTTCCTTTGAAGAGTTCATATGGAGTCTTTTTCAAGATAGGTCTAATGATAGCTCGATTTCCAACATAACATGCCGTACTAACCGCATCCACCCAAAAATACTTTGGTAGATTCGCATCACTAAGCATCATTCTTGCAAGTTCCACTAGAAACCTATTCTTTCTTTCAACTACTCCATTTTGTTGTGGAGTTCTTGGTGCTGAAAATTATGAGAGATACCATGTTCTTCGAAAAATTCTTCAAAAGATGCATTTTGGAATTCTCCACCATGGTCACTTCTTATGGATACAATCTTTAGTGATTTTTCATTTTGAATTTGCTTTGCATACTTCTTAAATGCTTTGAAAGCATCACTTTTCTGCACAAGAAACAAAGTCCAAGAATATCTAGAAAAATCATCAACAATAACTAAATCGAATACATTACCTCCAAAGCTTCTTGTTCTTGATGGACCAAATAAATCCATGTGCAACAATTGTAGTAGCCTTGTAGTGGACACCACATCCTTATATTTGAAAGTTGATTTTGTTTGTTTTCCCTTTTGACAAGCATCACATAATTTAACTTTGACAAACTTTATCTTTGGTAAGCCAACAACAAGATCATGTTTGGTTAATTTATTTAAGTGCTCCATATGAATATGGGCTGCACTTTTATGCCATAACCATGATTCATTGTTGTTTACCATGAGACATTTTACTTTCAAAGATAAATTGTCTAAGGAAATCATAAAAATATTATTAATTCTTTTACCTTTGAGTTTTACCTCATTGGTGACTTTCTCAATAATCAAGCATTCATCTTTGGTAAATTAGATCTTGAAGCCTTTGTCACAAAGTTGGCTAATGCTAAGAAGATTGTGCTTTAGTCCTTCAACATAAAGAACATCTTCAATGGATGTGAAAGGTGGTGCACCAACTTTGCCTTTGCCAAGAATTCTCCCTTTGTTGTTATCTCCATAAGTGACATAACCCTTGGCCTTTAGAACTAGATTTGAAAAATGGTTTATGTCACCGGTCATATGCTTTGAACAACCACTATGAAGATACCATAAATTTGAAGTGGTTTTCAAGCACACCTACAAAACAAATTATGTTTTGTTAGGTACCCAAATTGCTTTGGGTCCTTCATAGTTAGTACCTTTCTTTATCTACACATAATGCCCACTTGGAACACCAAAGTTTCTTATATAGCAAGCATTAGGCGTGTGACCTTTAATACCACAATAGAAACAAGTAGGTTCAAAATTACTTATATATCTAGGAGGATAAGATTTATTCTTAACAACTCTTTTCTTTTTAGGATAATGATGAACTCCTTTAGGCTTATTCACTTTCTCTTGGATTGGTTGGTTATTAGCCTTAACAAAGATAGTTTTGTTGCGACTTGGTTGAGAAAATTTTGAAAAATCAAGTCCACTTTTATCTTTAGGATATCTTTGTGTGCTAAGAACATTTTCCAATCCAACTTGTCCTTTTTCATACCTTTCTAGGACTATTTTTAATTGAACAATTTGGAAAGAAAGTGATTCACAATTATTGCATACAAAATTCTGATTTTGATCACTTATCATCTTTTCTTTTTCATCTTTATGTTCTTTTCCAATAGTTTTAACCTTTTCTTCTAAAGATGAAATTATTTTCTTTTGAGATGAAATATTTCTATATAAAATTTTGCATTCATTTAATAGTTCATCTATAGCACCTTGTGCACTATTATCATAAACAGAGTTATCATAACGAACCTCACCTTCTTCATCATCGGAATGGTGTGAAGCCATTAATGTTAGATTTGCACTTTCGTCACTATCTGAATCGGATGAAGAACTTATCTCATTATATTCCCATGCAACATAAGCCCTTTTATTTTTTAACTCCTTTTTGCCTTTGAATCCATTTTTCTTGGAGAGTTTTGGACAATCCGGCTTTATGTGACCTTGCTTTCCACATGCATAACATGTGACATCTTGTGTTGATGTGGAGGCTTCTTTATCTTTATGCTTATAAAATTTCTTTCTTTTAACAAAGTTAGCATTATGAAGATTATTTTTATGACCAAAATATTTTCCTTACCTTTTTACAAGAAGCAAGAAATTTTCATCTTCCTCTGATGCATCTTTATCTTGACTTTCTTTTGAATCAACTTTCAAAGCAATGCCTTTAGATTTCTTCCCATGATTCTCATGTTTTTCAAGCCTTCTAAGTTCCATTTCTTTTCGGATATTACCATCACTTTTGGTTGCCATTCCCTAGTTAAATACCTAAGCACTTTAAGATTTAATTCATCGTTAGTTAAAGTCTTACCGAGTGCCTTCAAATGGTTTGTCAACTGAACGAATCTCTTTTGCAAGTCAAGGATGGATTCTCCGGGCAGCATTCGGAATAATTCATATTCTTGACTCAAAGTGTTCAATCTAGATCTCTTGACTTCGGTGGTTCCTTCATGAGTTTCTACAAGAGTGTCCCAAATTTCCTTTGACATTGTACATGCGGATACTCGAAAGAATTCATCCATACTAAGAGCACTTTGGAGAATATTGTTGCCTTTTTGTCAAAGAGAACTTTTTTCTTGTCATCTTCATTCCATGATGCTTTAGGCTTTGATGATCCAACACCATTGACAACATAAACCGGAGCAAATGGACCATTCTCAACAGCATCCCATATTTCTTCTCCTTTTGTGCTTCAAGATGAGCCTTCATGCGAATTTTGCAAAAGTCAAAGTATTCACCACAAAACAATGGGGCCTTGTTGTTAATACCACCATCTTTGAAAACCAGATTTTTATTTGCGGAAGCCATTATGAATCTTTAGGAAGTAGTTACTTATAACTTGCTCTGATGCCAATTGTAAGTATCAGATACGCCTATGAGGGGGGTGAATTAGGTGTTTAAAAAAATATCGGTTTTATATGAATACTTGAAATAATATTTTGGTTTGGTGAATGGAAATATGTGAGGATTTATTCTTTTCTGGTTAAGGTATATATGAAAGCCGTAAATGCTGAAAAGTAAAGAACACAAGGATATATCCTTGTTCCCCTCACAGATTGAGAGTACTCCAGTTCCCTTACAACATGCAAGAGATTTCACTATAGTTAGAATTATTGTACAGCCTATTCACACCAATTGTGAAGCCTACTATCTAACCTATAGGGAGACCAAAGGCTCTTAAAACCTTTAAAGTCTAACAACACTACATGCAAGAAGAACAATCCTCTTCAATGCATAACTTACTTCCAACAATCCTGGATAGCAAGAAAACAACAAGTATGTTTGAACTTTTACAAGAGATTTTGAGTTTGTAAGATTGTAGAACAATATCACCTTGAGTGATTTATCAATGTACTTGATATTCCCTTCTAATAGAAATAATTCACAATGACTTAGAGATATAGATTTCTCATGATTTTCTGGTTTATGTTATGTGAAAGTATGCAGAAAATCTTGTATGAAAGTATAAACACTTGAATGTGAATATTTGAAATTTGAATGAATTTTGATTGGAAGAGGTAAGAAATGAATTTGAAATTTTGAGTATTTATATGTTCATGGCACCTTTTAAAAATATAATAAGTTTCTTCATTTTAATCATGAACAAGTGTCAATATTAGAGACAAATCTTTAGTGAAAGGGTGCATGCATGAATTCTGGTTTTTCAAAAACGTGCAGGGTGCAATCGGTTGCACCTTTATGCAAATCGATTTCACGAGCTCTAATAGAATCATTTTTCAAAAACTTATAGTGAGCAATCGATTGCACCATTTTGCAAATCGATTGCACTTAGTTAAAAAGTGAAAAATTTTCAGCATGCAATCGATTGCAGCATTGTGCAATTCGATTGCACCCTCAAACAGAAGCATTTTTAAGTTTTTCATTCAGTATGCAATCGATTGCACCTTTGTGTAAATTGATTGCACTGTAAGAAAAATGCAATTTTTAATTTGAAACTTAGTGAAATCAAATGTGTATGTCATGCAATCATGTTAGGAAGTTTGAGCATCTAAAACTTAGGTTTTTGTGAGGCATTGTTATTATACCTTCTCAAAATTTGTTAATTGCCTTGAGTCAAAGTCTTGATCATGATGTTTTAACTTTAGAGTGTATTATGCCTTGAAAAATATCTTTTCCTTCTTGCCATGAGGTTTGTCTTCATCAAAACATGATATATTGATTGTTATTGAGAAGCTTGATTCTACAGAAATAATCTTCGAAGTATGATTTTGTTGAGGAAAACAACTAGCTGACCTTGAAACATCCCAAGTCTTAGCCGGGGTTTATGCATAAATATGAATGCATGATTGAATAAGGATGCATGAGTGCATGAATGCATGAATATAATAGGTAATGCATTGGATATCAAATTGAATTCCCGACATCGGTAGCCCGGAAGAGAGATGAAAATGGCACAACAAGATGATTTACCTAATTCTAAATATCAAATTTCCGTTGGAAAGGCTGCAATGCTAATTCTTGTAGAAAGAAGAATAGAAAACTTCTGAATTGATCAGATAATGATGATTAGAGGCGTGCCCCGTACGTGGGAATGCAGCTGCATTTGCAATCAAGAGATATCTCGACTTCAGAATCTTAACATGCCTTGGTCTATTAGACCTTTGAGAAGAAATTTTTTAAAAGAAATACCCCAGTATCTTGTATTCTGAAGCAATACTCTGCTGATCGTCAGTATTTCGAAGGAACTAGTTATTCTGATATGGGAATATCATGCTTTGACATGAGCTTTAGAGATGCTTCAAGACCTTGAAATATCTCCTTAGATTTACTAAATCTCAGAGTAGCGGACGTTGCAAACATGGACAACCTGCCTTTGCATTAGCCTTGGAGAAACTCCAACGTCTCAAAGTAATTGCTTCAGACAGATCGATTCTAGAAACGAATACTCACTCCAAAAAAGAGAGACTTCACTGTCTCAAAATAATTGCTTCGGATCAACAACATAGGAGCAGATAACTTGATGGGACAAGAGATTTTTGAAGGATTCAATGTCTCTAAGTAATAGTCTCGGATTCATTGGAACTGAACGATTAGTTCGAAATGCCCCAATGTAAACAGCCTTAGAGAGACTTCCACGTCTCGAAGTAATTGCTTCAGGCTGATTGAATCATGAAATGACGATTGTCCCAGGCTAACCTTTCTTTGAGAAGGACCAAATCATCCGCTGATTGCTCTTTGAGAAGAACTAAATCACCTGCTGATTGCTTTTATAAGGACCTGCCCCCAGATTGGCAGAATTTTGAGAAAATAACCTGCTTGATTGTCCCCAAGTTGACAGAATCTTGAGAAAACAACTTGCTTGATTTCCCCCAAGTTGACAGAATCTTGAGAAAACAACTTGTGATATGCTCAACAAAGTCCTTAAACATCAAGCCTCTTGATTAAATTAGATTTTAACTTAACGGAGTGATCATGTCTTTCTTTTGGACAAGGTTAGACTCTTCACTGATGTTCATTATGAGAACTTCTTTAATGTTAGATAATTATTTTACATGTAGAATAGTGTTTATTAATGCAATTCTAATGCAACATTTATGTGTCTTGATGATTTGAATGAAAAACATTATGACTTCTTTGTGAGTGAAACACTTTTTGAGTGCAACATTGAAAATTCTTTTTTCTTTATGAAAGATAAAACGAGCATGTGACACCAACACAGATACTTAGCATGCACCGTTGGAACGTGGCTTTTAAGGGCTTTTAAGGGTTGTAACGTGGCTTGGTTCATGCTTTTTTTAGAAAAAAGGATTTTTAGGCTCAAAAAATTTGGTGCCCGCCCATTCTCCATGATGTTCTTTAGTCCTAAGTTCAACTATCCTGATACGAGCACTCATCTCTCGAAAGAAGTTACGATTGTTGAGGACCCAATACGAGGTTTCTTGGACACGACAGTCACTCAGATTTACTCTTGAGTGTCTAACCGCACGACTTATTCTTTGTTGAAAATTTTTCTTTGATAATGCAGTTTGGGATTTTCTTTTTTTCTTTCCCTAAATTTTGCCTGACTCTTGCCTAAGCGACTTATTACAAAGTTTCGACTTAGCGGGCTTTTTGTCTCTTTTTCTTTATTCATTATTTCCATTTTTTTTGAACAAGTCGTGGATCCTTACACTATATTCAATTTGTTGGAAGTGATATTGACCGTCTGAGACGTTGGATAGATGAGATATAATCGTTTTGGTGTTGTCATCTATTGACCTTCTGATGTGCGAGAGATAACCAATGTGGTATAATTCTCTTTTGATGCATCGTGTTGATAAACGAAGGTTGACTATTGTGGTTCTGACCTTCCTCAACCTTTTGAAGGATAACCATTGTTGTATCCTTTGACGCACACTCTTTTGATGAGTTCTGAACGCTTGATCAGATTAAATAAACACTACCCGCCCCTGGGTTAAAATGAGGGTTTTTCTAAACATAAAAGAAACTCCTACTTCAAGGCTCAAAGGGGTTAATGAGGGTTTATCTCCCTTATAACTTTGGTGTTTGGGGATTTGATACAAGGCCTGTGCATCATCAGGAAGGTTTTTACTCGAAAAGCATACAATTAGAGACCTGGCGTTTTTCAATTATCGTCAACCTCCCTCCAATCTTTGGCTAGGCAAAAGACATGGTAATGTTGGTATCAAAATGCTCGCAAATCAAATAAAGAGTGATAACGAATAGATTGAGTGAAAACGAATGGATTACTTCAAGACTAACATACTCGTTGCATTAAGAGTAAAAAACAAACAATTTTCTACATGCAAACAAAGTTTAATCGATTAAACAAGATACAAATGAAAATGCAGTAAAGAAATAAAATACTGTCATTGTTGTGGAGACTTGAGCTCCGTCTGGATTTGTTGATTAGATGAATTTCACTAGTCTTAGTGTTCACTTGAGTACGGGGTTTCCATTCACAAACAGATTCCCTAATTGAATAGTCAAGTACTTCTGGTCAATCAACTGTTGAACTTTGGCTTTGTAAGGATTGAAATCTTCTGTTGAGTGGCATATTGTTCCATTATGGTATCCACATCACGCATTATGATCATAACCAAGCAGGAATAACTTTGGTGGGTTAAGAAACTTTGGAACCACCAATGAATTTTGAATCAAATATGGAAGAAGTTGACTGTAGGTCACTGGAATTGGATCAAGAGGAGCCTTCCTTCTTTCTAGATAATTCTGAGGTACAGTTTGATTTTGGGAGATCCGACTTTGAAGTTGAGGAGGACCAGACAAAGGTTGCTGATACAAAGTCTTGAAAGATGGTAAGGGAGGATAATGAGTCGGTGTTGTGACTGACTTCCCATTGTTAGAACTTTACATTTTGCATCATTGCATAACTAACAGCTCAGACAGCATTAATCGGATGTGGATTTCACAGGTCAAAATTAGGGTTTCATTAGATTTTCATCTGATTCAAGAGGCAACCAATTAGGGTTTGAGTTTTTCTCACCTCATTTGATCTATCTTGATCAAATCATCAGCCTCTGATCATCAGATACTCATTTCTCACACAGATCAATCAAGGATCGACCAATTAGGGTTTTGATCGGGCATGAGCATTCTCTGACTTTTTGAGCAAGAAATGAATTTTTTGGATAGATATTGGTAATTATATCTTAGATACAACATCTTGACCTAATTTCTAGAATCAAAACATCACAGAAGTTCACAGACTTTATCAGTCAATTTCTAAAACATCTGATGAATTTTCATCTACACAGAAAAGTCAAACTTTGACTTTTGGTCAATTTTTTCAAAACAAAACTTTTTCCATCATCAAAATACTTCAAATGATCCATCATGATCATAAAAAATCAAAGGATTTGGAAAAGTCAACAAAAAGTCAAAAGTTTTCATACTTGAAAAATTTTCTAAGTGTTGAAATTTCTTATTTTTTCCAAACTTCATGCCATTTTTTCACCTAGTTCCAATTCGAATTTGAAAAACCTCAAAACATGAAAGTTGTAGCTTGTGAAACAAGCTTTCCAAAATGTCCAAGAACTCTAAAATCCATGGAGTCTAGCCATACTTTTGAAATTGAAACATAAGGCTCCGTGAAACTTTATTTTCAAAATTCAAAACTTCAAGTTATAGGTCATTTTGTGTTTTCTTCATTTAGAAGCAATCTAACCTTGCCAAATGGATGATTGAACTGATAAATATCAGTTAGAGATAATAATTGAGAGGATTGGATCAAATTGTAAAAATGAGCACATGGTGAAAAAAGGAAGTTTCCTTTTTTGGCAAATACCATTCTTGCCCTCTAAGGCAAGTTTGAATTACCAATGCCAAATTGCTTGCCTAACATTTCAGAGACATTGGCCTATAAATAGAGGTATCATTCCATGATCAATACACACCAAAGCATCACAAATCCATGCTTTCATTCTTCTTTCTTGAAAATTAAGCAACATAGTGCAAATTGGAGAATTATTGCATTTTTGAAAATCAGTGGAAAATATGTTAAAATTTGGTGTCAAACATGCTTCAATATCATTATCAAACTTGTTTGTAACTTAAAATAAAACTGAAACCAAGCCAAAACCAGTTTTCATCTTTCATGCTCATGAACTTGCAAAACTGCCTAAGCAATCGAATTTGGAGTTAAGCTTGATCAAACTGTGTTCTAATCACTCAAACATCACCACTATACATCATGTACATGATCCAGGCCATTAACATCTAACTGTAACACGATTTACATCAAAATCCAGTTGCCATTTTCAGTCTGTGCAGGTTGACTTGGTTGGAAAGATTGAAGCAAGCTCAAAGCAAGCATACCATTAACATAGCTTCCATACATGCCGATGAAGCTCAAATGATCAAGAAATCCGTTCTGGAAACGCTCTAAGATCGAATTCGATTCTCACTTTACCAGGTTAGAACATGAACTGTGATATCCGTTTTCTTTGAACTAAGACGAAAAAGCTCACGGCCATTTTGTTTCTTCACGCATAACGATTAATAGCCCTAAATAAAATCAAAGAATCATCAAACATACATCATTTAATTTGAATTTTTCAGTTTAGGGTTCATAGTGTTCTTTGAAACCTAAATCGTTCTGGGCTTAAAATAAATGCAATTAACAGTTACTATCATGTTCGTTGTTCAAAATCGATCAAGTTTGATTTTTGTTTCATTCAATTTCGTTGAGAAACGAAGATTCTAGCTGGAATTTTGCAATCTGAGAATCAAAACCACGAAGAACAGCTGCGCGCGTGTTCTTCATTTTTAAATTTTCAAAATTTCCAATGTTTTACTTACACGTGTTCTGAGTCCACTAACATCAGCGCGCGTTTGGCTCAGTGGTAATCTCGTTGCTCTTAAGTCTCTCTGACACGTGTCCCACCCTTTGGTCATGGGTTTAATCCCTCTCAAGACCATTTTTTTTATAACTTTCCAATTTTTTATGTTTTTTTCACAAAACTTTCACAAATTTTTTGACCAATCAAAACTTATCATTTTGAGATGATTTTTTAAACACTTGTCAATAAATATACCTATTTTATGATAGTGCAAAAATTTTCAGAAAATACTTTCATCTGATTAAATTTTAATCGAGCCGAAAACGACGTCCTGAACAATTTTTCAAACCTCCTTTTAAGGTGAAATTTTCAAGTTTTCGACTTCCGATTTTTTTCAAAAATTTTCATAAGTGAACCTCACATTTCAAAACATTTTTCAAAACATTTCACCAAAGCTTACATCTTTTTACCACGATCGATCCGATTTAAACGATAAAATCAAATTCGTTTTCTCTCGAATTTATCAATCGATCATGGGCCACCCTTATGGTGTAAGTCCCAATCCTTTATGTACATACTTAGTTTTACTTGTACATATTCAAATCATCATTGTTAATATTCAAACATAAACAAATTTCATTCGTTTGTTTTCATTCGTTTGTTTATACGCCGAATCCATTGGTATTGAAAGGAGCATTATTCCCTGTGAAACTGCTTTAAAACAAATGGGCCTCCTTCACGGTGTAAGTCCCATAACATTCTTTTGTGTACATAATATTTCTTTGTACATAACAAATCATTTCCAAATACATACAAATTTTTATCCGTACATAACACAGATACTTTTTATACTCAAGTACAGACAAACCCCGATCGTTTGTTTTTCACTTCACTTGTGTATACCCAAACCAACATTCTTTATGTACATACTTTTTTCTTGTACATATCAAATTCTTTCATACAAAACTTTTATCTGTACATAATACAGATCCCTTTTACAGATAAACTTTGATCAGTCGTTTCTGTTTCATCTGTATATTCACTGAATACCATTGGTATTAAAAGGAGCATTATTCCTTGTGAAACTGCTTTTAAACCAATGGGCCTCCCTCATGGTGTAAGTCCCAACCCTCCTATGTACATCCATCTTTGTCTGTACATAAATACTCGTTCGTGTACATATTCATTTCCTTTTACACAGTTCAAGCTTGTAAATAATCAAGTTACGCTCGTTTTAAACGTTCGTTTCACAGACACTTGTTTATATTTCATAAACTTCTGTAAATAAACATCATTGCATTGTTTATATTTCCTTCATAAACTCCTGTGAATACATATCACACACACTTGTTTATACAACTGTCTAATTATAACATAACAATTAGACTAATCAATAGGTTCCCACAAGATAGCCTTGGGCTTCATACAAGACAATTCATCACCAGATGAGTTAGCCTCCGTTTGGGCTTCATACAAGACAACTCATCCCAGTTGAGTCTAGCCTTCTCTTGGGCTTTGTACAAAGAAACTCTCCCCACAGAGTTTAGCCTCCGCTTAGGCTTCATATAAGACAACACTCCCCTGTTGAGTCAGCCTCCTCTTGGGCTTCATTCCAAAGAACTCCTCATTGAGTTTAGCCTTCTCTTGGGCATCATACAATGAAAGAGATAGGAAATCTCTTAACAGCCTCCTATTGGGCTTCCAATACAAAGAATCACCGCGCTAAGATAGAACCACGAAAGGATGGTTTCCGGTGAAATCACTTTCAAATCCCAAAGAGTAAAATTTCCGGTGAAATTGCTCTTAATTCAAAAGGATGGTTTCTCGGTGAAATCCTTTTAACACAAAGCCAGCCATACCCTATAGCTTCCTCTTGAGCTTCATACAAGGACCCTCGATGACCCTCGATGACCCTCGGAATGCCTCCTCTTGGGCTAACAATACAAGGACCCATGGGCTTCTTAAAAGCATCCCTTTAATACAATCAAATTCTCCTTGAGATTTAGACATCTATCATCTCTATGGAAGAAGTATCTTATCTATTACATCACATACAGTCAAAACTTTTCAAAAAACTTTTCAAACTCTTTTCAAACAAAAACATCTCTTAACAGTAAGTGGTAACGCTTGTACACTCAAGCAAAACACCCAATGCTTACAGTTAAAAGATTCAATCATCTTTTTTCAAACATCTTTCTTAAACATGTAAGTGGTAACGCTTGTACACTCAAGCAAAACACCTAATGCTTACGACGAAAGATTTTTATCAATCAAACTTTTCAAAAATGTATGTGATGAAATAGATTAGATACATTTTTCATTAAGATGACATTTTCTCATCTCTTACTAACATTCCGTTGATTTCCACTAGCATAAGTGGGAACTACGATTGCTCTGACTTTCTCAACATCCTTTTGAGAATACGTAGGCACAAGGTCTCATCCTTGCCGAGCAAATTTCTTTCTCCTCGGACCAAACAAACCATAGAACCTAGATCCGAACTACAAATGCTCGATTCCCACTAGGGGATATGTATGCGAAGATCCACGGATCTTTGCGAGCACAATAATAACAAACACTAGAATCCCACATAATCATCTTTCTTAAAATCCCAAAGGAGAAACTTTCCCAATCATAGAAATAGCAATTAAAACACACAAACATATCAAACATATTCATATATAAAGCTATAGATAACTATATATATTTAGGGTGCTCCATCTATTCCCTTTATATAACAATCCCCTTACTCGAATCTCCCAATGCGTTGCGTCTAGTTTGCGCTAGTCGTTATGCGTACCAATATCAATTGAGGGTATTTCAGCTTTCCCCTTTTTCATAATCATTAAATCATCTTTCTTGTGTTGAAAATAATAAAGCTTGATGCTCGCGGCATCTTTATAAATCAATCAAAAGAGTAAATCGTTTGAGCCGAGAATCGAACTCACGTTTGCATCCTCCCGTCACCTTTAACGGAAAAATGGCGACTCCTGGGAGTACACTGAAATTTTGATTTTTTCAAAAGAAACGCTTACCGCCGAGAGCACCAAGTTTTTTTGTTTTCAAAAGAAAGAAAGGGATAAGCTTTCATGTTTTGCATATATCTGTTTTCTTTATTGCGTGTTTTCGCGATTTCATCTGATGGAAAGAAATCCTAACTCGGATTTAAGAAACATTTTAAGATCTAGGTGGAGGTATTAATCGTGAGAAGTTCAATGCTTACAGTTAATATCTCCCCTCGATGGAGGTTGTCTTGAGGGTATTGTGTTTAGCAAGTAATTGCGAAGACGCTTTCGGGAAACTTAAGAAGTCGAGTGGGTCAGTAGAACATATAAACCATCCCGCCATTAGGATGTAGTGCGTAGATTATTCGGTGTAAGCCCGAGTAATTGTCATGCGATACTACGATCAGCGAGTTTCTCTTGAAAAATATTATTGGACCATCGAGTATTCAACAAATCGATAATATTTCAAAGAGGAGTGTTGAGCTCATTATCGATAGAACCCGTTTCACGGATGAATAAGCCCTTAGAACTTAACACGTTGATTCTTATCGTTGGCTTCATGCTCGTGACTTGAGCGCTTTCCGTGTGTATAACTACTAACCATGTTTGCTGCATTCATGCATTCATTCATTCATAAAAACAAAAAAATTCTTCATTTCTCTTCCCATTTCCAAAGAATTTAGAGATTTTTTTGTAAAGTATTTTAGGTTAGAGTGATGGACGCCGAGGAAGATTCACCAAGAGATACGCTTTAGAATTCTCGACGTAGGAAAGTTGAAAGAGTTAGCATCCTTGGTAGAAGATCCCTCGATTTGTAAAACGCTATGGAACTCTTTTAACTCTTACGAACGCTAACGTTGATGAAGGACTTCTCAAAACTTTCGTTCGACGATCCGATCTATCATTGCTTCACTTTCCACGATTATCGTTGATGCCTACTTTGGAAGAGTATGCGATATCCTAGGTATCTCAAGTCGGACAAAGTACCTTTCAATGGTTTGGAAGCCATTCCTAAGTCACCAGTCATTGCAACGATGACTCACATAAAGAAATCTGAGATAGACAAAAACCTAAATACCAGAGGAAAACTCTTACGACTGACTTCAAAGTTCCTAATGGAGAAGGCTCTCAAATTCTCTGAAGCTGGTAGTATGGTAGCCTTTGAAGCTATTTTAGCTTTGCTCCTCTATGGATTGGTGTTGTTTCCCAATGTCCCAAATTTCGTTGATATTAACGCCATAAGGATCTTTCTGATTGGAAATCCCGTTCCCACTTTGCTTGGTGACACGTACGTCTCTATTCATCATAGGAATCGTCAAGGAGACGGAACTATCGTGTGTTGTGTACCTCTGTTTTTCAAATGGATTACCTCGCACTTGCCTAAATCTCCTATCTTCCGCGAAAACAAAGACGAGTGGCATTGGTCAAGAAGGATCATGTCTCTTACAAACGCCGATATCCATTGGTATACCTTGGCAGACAATGAGATGGAAATTATTGATAGCTGTGGAGAATTTGCCAACGTACCTCTCATTGGTACGAAAGGGGGAATCAACTACAACCCATTTTTAGCGAGACGTCAGCTCGTATACGCAAATTCTGGTAAACCTTTTGGTTTTACAGTAGAAAGCTACTTCTATCATGAAGGAGAGGATTCCCAGGGGTTGAAAGCTAAGATGATCAAAGCTTGGCATCACATCCGAAGGAAAGAAAAAGGGAAAGCAAATAATTGTGTAGCCATGGAAACCTACACTTCTTGGGTAAAGAAAAGAGCGAAGGAATTTCGAATGCCTTACGCTTATGAGGATCCCATGTTCTCAATCGCCTCCAAATCAACAAATTTTCCCGTCGAAGCTGTGGGAGAATACCAAGAAGCCTTGACCAAAATAAGGGTTGAGAAAGAAACTTTGGAAAACAAATTCCTTAAGGTTAACCTTGAGAATGAAAAACTCAAGAAGCAAGTAAAAGATCATGAAAAGACTCTCTACTTCCAGGATGAATGGCTCATGGAGAAATATGAGAAGATTCTCCAGAAGGATAACGCAATCCAGAGATACGTCAAGGAAAGGAAAAGAAAGCTTGAGGAAATGACAACCAGCGATCCCGCTCCCAACGAGTGGAAGAGAGTCATTAGCAAGCTAAAAGCCGAGAAAGCCGAACTAAAAGCTCACTATGGGAAGGAAATCCTGAAGCTGAAGCTGCATCAAGCCTTTGGATCGTCATCCGACGAAGACGTTTAATTAGTTCAATTTAGTTTGTAATTTTTATCATTTATGTGAGCAATGCTCCAACAAAAAACAATTGTTGTAATCTTCTTTCAATAATTAATAAAATTCGTGTTTTCCATCCAAATATTTGCCAGAAATATCTCTTTTAGCATTAAATTCTTTGGAAATTTCTTTTCTTTACAATCATAATCATGCATCATACTTTGCATTTAAGTCTATTGTCTAGAGTCTGACACTTTACCTGTTTCATACTTTACCTTGAAAAGCTTAAGCAGTTCGAGCAGATAGAAAGATCGTCTGTCGTCGTCTTAGAGTTTCTCGACCGTCCACACCGACTCGAGCGTGCGATACTAGATCAAAAGAAGAAAAGTAATGGAGAACTTTGAGCAAGAGAACGTTGAACTGCGTAGTACGGTAACTACACTACAAGAAGAAGTGGAAAGACTCATATCTTTGGTCAACTCACCACAACAAGAAAGTCAACAAGCGACATCGAGTCAAAACCAAACAAAGAACTTTAGAAGACACTACTACTCTCTCTCTCGCAGCTAGTAGCTCGCTCTTGATATGCCGAAGGCTATCCATGGGCATGCCTTTTAACTTTGGCATCGGAATTCGCCAACCGACTTCTTAAACAATCTCGCTTGAAATACCTACTTTGCAGCAAAACTCTACTCCGCAACGTGGATTAACTTTTCCACAAGTAACAATGTCGGTTTCTCAACCGATCATGACGAACTCGACTTCTGTAGTGCACGCTACCATGGACGAAGAAGTTCACCACGCTCCAGGCAGTAACACAAAATCCCGTGGTTTAATGGAAAATCTCCAGGAACAGCTTCATAAAATGCAGCTTGAGATAAAAACGATTCGAGGGAAAGAATTGTTTGGGAAAAACGCCCAGGATCTTTGCTTAGTTCCTCACGTAAGAATACCCGCAAAATTCAAAGTCCCTGACTTTGAAAAGTACAAAGGAAACTCCTGCCCGCAAAGTCATCTCACGATGTATGCCAGGAAAATGTCTACGTACAATGAGGATCATCAGTTGCTAATTCACTACTTCCAGGACAGTCTCACCGTGCCGCACTGAAATGGTACATGGGGCTAGACAGCACGAATATCCAAACATTCAATGACCTAGGCAAAGCCTTTGTCCAGCAATACAAATTTAACTTGGATATGGCTCCTGATAGGGATCAACTCCGTTCCATGTCTCAAAAGGAAAGAGAGACATTCAAAGAATGTGCGCAACGATGGAGGGAAATTGCTGCCCAAGTCAACCCACCGTTGGAAGAGAAGGAGATGACTAAGGTATTCTTGAATACTCTAGGCTCATTCTACTATGAGCGAATGGTCGCCAGCGCTCCCGGAGATTTCACCGAGATGGTGAGCATGGGAATACGATTAGAAGAGGGAGTTCGAACCGGACGTCTAACCAAGGAAGTAGGATCTTTTAGTGGTACAAAGAAGGTTGGAACCAGTTTTCCAAGGAAAAAAGAACATGACGAAGGAATGGTATCCCGAGGGAAACCACGTAAGAATGTCATTCAACAACGACAGGTAGCTGCCATAGCACCCGCCGTCAACACAACTCCAAACACAGGAATTGCTCCGCAATTTCAACAAAATCAACAAACTCAGCAGCCTCGTCAACAGGCTCAGCAGTTTAACAACAAAAACCGTACGCCTCGAGTCACTCAGTTCGACCCAATTCCAATGACGTACGCAGAACTTTACCCTGCGCTGATAGAAAGGAATCTAATACAGACAAGGTTACCACCTCCGGTTCCCGAAAAATTACCCTGGTGGTACAAAACAGATGTATCTTGCCCTTTTCACCAAGGGCACCGGCCATGACCTCGAGCATTGCATAGCATTAAAGGCAAGGTACGAGATTAGTGAAAACTAATCTTCTTTCCTTCGAAACACAAGTCCGAATGTGCAAGCCAATCCACTTCCCACATAGTGGACACTCGGTGAATCTAATGCTAAGAAATACGGTATCTCCATGACGTAAACCCGATCAAAGGAAACTTGGTGCATCTGCATGAAGCATACAAGACCATGAGCACCTTCACTAAGCATGATTACGCATGCATCTGCTCCAAGAATATTCAAGGATGTTCCACCATAAGAGCGGATATCCGATTTGTTAGACATCGGTGATCTACATGTTTACGAAAGAGAGATAATCATGGCGTAAATACGGTGGGCATTTTCCGCATGAGCTTTTAGTCTCGGATATCAACTCGGAAACCCCAAGTAAGCGTCATCATCCCTTGTTTCAACATACCCAAGCATGTGGAGATTGAATGCAACATTCTAGCACCTCGAGTCTCCTTTGGTAATTTGCCTACGGTCTGTTCCATATAGTTCTACGAGCAATTCCTTACCGGTACAATGCAACCCTGATAGAGGATGGGAAGGAGAAACCCATGCCTACACTGGCAGCTAATGTCAATATAACAGAAATAGGACGAGTAACGCGAAGTGGACGAGTACACACTCCATTACCACCAAGACCGCCTGCAGTTCCCATTGTCAAACAAAACCCAGTTAACATATCTGCTGAGAATCCTGCAACGATTCCCATTGTTAACCCAAGCACAAATATTGGTTCTACTGATAGAACCAACATCAACTCAGACTTTGAAGAGATACTAAAACTGATCAAGTAAAGCGAATACCGAGTCGTGGATCAGCTGATGCAGACTCCTTCAAAGATTTCGATATTGTCGTTACTCCTCAACTCTGAAGCTCACCGAGAAGCTTTGATGAGAGTACTAGACCAGGCTTATGTGGATCACGATGTGACTACAGACCAATTCGGAGGGATCGTCTCCAACATAACAGCCTGCAATAATTTGAGTTTTAGTGACGAGGAACTTCCGGAAGAAGGAAAAAATCACAACTTGGCCTTGCACATCTCGATGATTTGCCAGTCAGATTCCCTATCCAATGTGTTGGTGGATACGGGTTCATCTTTAAATGTAATGCCAAAAATGACGCTCGCTCGTTTAGCTTACAAAGGAACGCCGATGAAGTTCAACGACATAATAGTAAGAGCTTTCGACGGATCAAGGAAGTCAGCTATTGGGGAAGTTGATCTCCCGATGACGATTGGCCCGCACACTTTCCAAATTACCTTCCAAATCATGGACGTACCAGCTGCTTATAGTTGCTTACTAGGAAGACCTTGGATCCACGATGCAGGAGCAGTAACTTCTACTCTCCATCAGAAATTAAAATTCACAGTAAATGGAAAGTTGGTGACCATCAGTGGTGAACAAGCTTTACTTGTAAGTCATCTATCCAGTTTCTCTTTCATCACAGCTAATGACATTGAAGGGACGCATCTCCCGGAGCATCCGTTAGAAGATGAATTTGCTAGCAAAAACAGATCATCTATTTCTTCATATAGAGAAGCGGCACAGATTGTGAAAGATGGCAATGCTGAAGGATGGGGACAAGTAATTAAAACTGTCAACAACGGAACAAAAGCCGGACTCGGGTTCACACCTGTTTTCTCCCAGAATAAACCAAAGGATGAAGCACTTCCCCCGATCAAGGAAGTATTTCACAGTGGAGGTCTCTTAAACCCTGTTCCGCAAGAGGTTAATATTGTAACCATTGAAGAAGATGAGGACGATCCATCTGAATCTGAAGAGTGGAGCATTTATTTGAATAGCCCTGAATATGCGTCTCAAGAGGAATCATATGCACCGACTGATCGATTCAAAGACGTGTCCTTACAACAACGTGAAAATCCACCAGTCCCTGCTGAAGTTTGGGATACCTTGGGAGAACCAAGTGGTAAATTTGACTACATGGTAAAGTATACTGCGCCAGAAAGTTCAAAAATCCGGATCGAAGATATCCAGCCTACGGGATGGGTTGATGACTTTGAATACCCTAGTCAATCAGAAGAAGAATACTCGTCTTCTCAACCTAATCAGCAAATCGAGATCCCAAACAAAGATCTCTGCTTCAACACATCTGTGGAATTCACCAAGCCAGATCCTGGTTATCACTACATCAACATGATCACTGAAGATCAAGAGTATGATTCAGGATACGATGCGCGGAAAGTGTCGCTGATAACGAGTCTCTTCACTCCGAAGACTGGAAGGTACACCCCCAGAATTCAACACAAAGATCAACAGGAAGTACAAATGCTATATCTCATACTTCCCGATCTGTTAATCAAGAAGATCTCTTTAGCAGCACAAAAGGCAAGGGCCATCGTTCAGAGTCTTCACAGCCTGCTCAGCCAGCAATCAAAGTCTACTCAAGGGTTAAACCAAGCGGAAAGTTACCCGAATACCTCGACTTCCAAGGAGTTCGTCATTACTGGAAACCTGTTGAAGTTAGGACTAATGTTCATAGCTCTAAGTAGTTTATTTTTTCTTTTTGTTTTGAGCTCTCGCTTCGCCCAAAGCGAAGAGATGTTTTATAGGGCTTAGCTTTTAAATAATTTCTCTTTGTCTTCCCAAGACGAATGAGTTTGTATTTTAGGGCCTTGTTCATATTGTGAATCATAAATAAAACGCGTTGTTTTGTTTCCACACTCTGTGTTTATTTTCATTTTTACCCTTTTTTGGAAATGATAATCCTAAAAAACACAATAAAAAACAAATCTTCAAAAAAAATCATAATGACAAATTAATCTGCATACACTTTCACATTAACTTTCTTCAAAAAAAAAATGATGATAAAAACTTTTTTAAACATAAATCAAAATTGCAGATTAAACAGATGGACAAATCCATTGAAAGCAATAACTCTACGCTCTTTCTCAACTCTGAAATCCCTTGTGAATTCGCCGAAGAGGAAGTTGAAGAAGAGATCCCAGATGAAATTTCTAGACTGCTAAGGCACGAGGAAAGGATCATTCAGCCTCATAAAGAACCTCTAGAAGCAATCAACTTGGGTTCTGAGGAAGATAGAAAAGGAGTAAATATCAGAGCTTCACTCAACAGTAGTGTCAAAGGCAAACTGACAAATCTTCTCAAAGAATATGTTGATGTGTTCGCTTGGTCCTACCAGGATATGCCGGTTTTAGATACCAGCATCGTGGAGCATCACTTGCCATTAAGACCAGAGTGTCCGCCAGTTAAGCAGAAAATGAGGAGAGTTCACCCTAAAATGGCCGACAAAATCAAAAAGGAAGTTCAAAAGCAGGCTCGACGCTGGTTTCCTCGTTACTTCTGAATATCCTCAATGGCTAGCCAACATAGTACCTGTCTCCAAGAAAGGTGGAAAGGTCAGAATGTGTGTTGACTACCGGGATCTGAACAAAGCTAGTCCAAAAGACGATTTTCCAGTACCGCATATCGACATGCTAGTGGATAGCACTGCAAAATTCAACGTCTTTTCCTTCATGGACGGTTTCTCTGGTTATAATCAGATCAGAATGGCTCCCGAAGACATGGAGAAGACATCTTTCATCACGCCGTGGGGCACCTTTTGCTACAAAGTAATGCCATTTGGATTAAAGAATGCAGGCGCTACTTACCAGAGGGCAATGACTACTCTATTCCACGACATGATGCACAAAGAGATCGAAGTCTACGTGGACGACATGATAGCAAAGTCTGACACTGAAGAAGAGCATATAGGCTATCTCTTAAAATTGTTTCAACGACTAAGGAAGTTTCAGTTTCGCCTGAATCCTAACAAATGCACCTTTGGGGTGAGGTCTGGAAAACTCCTAGGTTTCATCATCAGTCAAAAAGGAATTGAAGTTGACCCTGACAAAGTCAAGGCTATTCAGGAAATGCCTACGCCACGTACGGAAAAGCAAGTAAGAGGATTTCTTGGACGATTGAATTACATCTCCAGATTTATCTCTCAGATGACTGCTACCTGTGGGCCGATATTCAAGCTTCTCCGCAAAGATCAGAAGGTTGTATGGACAGCCGATTGTCAAAAAGCATTCGACAGTATCAAGGAATACTTGTCAGAACCACCAATACTGATCCCTCCAGTAGAAGGAAGACCATTGATCATATACCTTACCATACTAGAAGAGTCCATGGGCTGCGTACTTGGACAACAAGACGAAACCGGTGAGAAGGAGCATGCCATCTACTACCTGAGTAAGAAATTCACAGACTGTGAAACTCGTTACTCCATGCTCGAGAAAACATGTTGTGCCTTGGTGGGGGCTACAAAACGTCTCCGCCAATACATGATCAATCACATGACTTGGTTAATCTCCAAAATGTACCTGATCAAGTACGTCTTTGAAAAGCCTTCCTTAACAGGGAGAATCGCTCGATGGCAAATGCTGCTATCTGAATATGACATCCAATACCGTGCCCAAAAAGCGGTCAAAGGAAGCATTCTTGCCGATCACTTGGCTTATCAGCCGCTCAACGAATACCAATCTCTCAAATATGACTTCCCGGACGAGGATGTTATGTACTTGAAGATGAAAGATTGCGACGAACCATTACATGGAGAAGGACCAGATCCAGAATCCCGATGGGGCCTAGTCTTTGATGGAGCAGTTAATGTGTTTGGCAATGGAATTGGGGCAGTCATCATTACTCCCGAGGGTTCTCATATCGCGTTTTCTGCCAGATTGCTAATTGATTGCACCAACAACATAGCAGAATATGAAGCATGCATCATGGGTATTGAAGAAGCCATCGACCTGAGGATCAAGATCCTTGACATATATGGAGATTCAGCCCTAGTGATCAATCAAATCAAAGACAAGTATGAAACTCATCATCTTGGTCTAATTTCTGAGAGATTATGCAAGGCGGTTGTTGACTTTCTTCAACAAAGTAGAGCTGCATCATATCCCTCGAGATCAAAATCGAATGGCAGACGCCCTGGCTACTCTATCTTCCATGTTCAAAGTCAACGATTGGAACGATATGCCTAAAATCCGCATCAGACGCCTTGAAAGACCTGCATATGTATTTGCAATGAGGCTTGACGATAAGCCGTGGTTCCACGACATCAAGCGATTCCTTCAAACACGAGTACCCACTGGGCATCGTACAAGGATAAGAAAACTCTGAGGAGGCTTTCTAGAAACTTCTTCCTCAATGAAGATGTTCTTTACAAAAGAAACTTCGACATGGTTCTGCTCAGATGTGTTGATAGACAAGAAGCAGACACAATCATCCATGAAGTGCATGAAGGGTCCTTTGGAACCCATTCAAATGGGCATGCAATGTCCAGAAAAATCTTGAGAGCAGGATACTATTGGATAACGATGGAATCCGATTGCTGTAAACACGTCAAAAGATGTCACAAGTGCCAGATCTACGCAGATAAGATCCATGTGCCTCCGACTCTACTCAACGTTCTCTCCTCTCCGTGGCCTTTCTCCATGTGGGGCATCGACATGATTGGAATGATTGAACCTAAAGCGTCCAACGGACATCGCTTCATTCTAGTGGCTATTGATTACTTCACCAAATGGGTCGAAGCAGCATCTTACGCCAACGTCACAAGACAAGTGGTTGTGAGGTTCATCAAGAACAACCTCATTTGCCGATATGGAGTTCCAAGCAAGATCATTACAGACAATGGATCGAACTTGAATAACAAAATGATGAAAGAAGGTTCAAGATCGAGCATCATAACTCACTTACCGCCAAAGATGAGCGGCAAAGCGACCAACAAGAATATCAAAAAATCATCCAAAAGATCATCACGACAAAGACCGGCACGAATGTCGCCATTTGCTCGCATGGGTACGTGCTTGACGCACTTCAACAGGGCAACTCCTTTCTCTAGTATACGGCATGGAAGTAGTGCTCCCGTAGAAGTTGAGATCCCATCAATGAGAGTTCTCATGGAAACCAAGCTATCGAGGCGAATGGTGTCAAAGCGGATCGACCAAGCGAACTTAATTGAAGAAAAGCGCTGCGCTGTGTCACGGACAACTGTATCAAAAAGAATGAAGAAAGCTTTCGACAAAAGGTCCGACCTCGTGAATTCGAGAAGGCAACCTCGTGCTTAAAAAGATTCTCTTTTCAACGATTCTAGGGGCAAATGGACTCCCGAAGGCCCATACATCGTCAAAAGAAGCTTCTCTGGCGGTGCTATGACTCTCACAACCATGGATGGTGATGCACTCCGCGTCCTGTGAATCTTGATGCGGTCAAGAAATACTTTGTCTAAAAACAAAAGAAACATTTCGGTAAGTCGAAAACCCGAAAAGGGCAGCTTAGGCAAAAATGAGCGTCTCGGTGGATTGAAAACCTGAAAAGGCAATCTAGGCAAAAATTAGAGACAATAAAACATAAATTATCCTGATAGATTGAAAACCTGAAAAGGCGATCTAGGCAAAAACAAGGATACACAAAAAATGACAAAGTAACTGCTAACAGTCCATACTTCGTCAATCTGAAGAATTTTTCATCAACGGATCTTCAATCAACTCTTTTGAAGCAACAAGCACAGTGGGAATTCAAAGTTGTTAGGGATAGTAGCGGTTATTTGCTTTCAACGTAGCCTTTTCCTAATAAATTATCATTTCCAACTTTTGTAAATAGTTCATGGAATCACGCATTTGGCTGATTACCATTCTATCAATAAATTTGAGCCTTGTGCTTTCTTTTGTTTGCAATTCCTACTTTATTCTGTTTTGCAAAATAACGCTTTTTATTGTGAAAATCACTTTTTGAAACTAAAATGTTTTAAATGAATTTTTACTTCAAAATTTTGAAACAAAAAGCAAAAAAATTTCTTTGAACAATGAACACGGAAAAAACTTCAACAGTTTCTCCAAGAGTGTTTCAATCTCCGATGGATAAAACAACTGCTACAGCAGTCTTCTCCTCAGCAGAACTCATCAAAGGACGGTATTCTTATTCCAAAAAAGAATCCCCAACCAAGTTGCCAATGAAGTGCCTTTCTCAGAATGTTTAAAGTCTGCAACTCAAATTCTTCATTAGTGAACGTCTGCACCATTGCTGCAATTTTCACCAAGTATTTGTTCGAACTATGACGCGGTCCTTTTCCCAAATATGTCTTTAATGTGTTTGTCAAGTATTGTTAGCATGCATATAACATTCATGACATTCATACATGATAGCATCATTCAGTTCATTTTTACATCTTTTGAAATGTTTGCTTCCATATCAGTGGTATAAGTCACACTTACTCATGTAAGTACAAGTCTGTCCCCAGTAGAATATCTCCAAACAGAAAGGATACATTTTCCTTTTTCCCCGGCAGACTCCCCAAACAGAGAAATACATTTTCTTCTCTCCACCACATTCCCCAACTGGGATCATTCCTCATTAGGAATAATGTCTTGATTGATTTTTTCTTTCGGTTCATTCTGGATAGAGCAGCATCTACAATCAACAAAGCAATAAGCCAATAGTCTCGAGCTTATCTTTCTCTTTATTCAATTGTCATAAAATTTGTCTTCTCGACAAAGTCAAAATCATGACTATCGAGAAATTTCCAATGATTGTTTTTGTCTAAAATAAAACTGTGTCTTCAATCAAAATGCCGCATCTTCTCAAAGAGATCCTCGGCAAGATTTTATCCTAGAAAATAGAAACTCATTGGAGTTCTGTTTCTTTCATTATCATTATTCACAAAGTGAATATCTGACAATGTTCTAAAAGATTTGCCTTGTTATAGTTATCGCATTGCTGATAATTGGTAATATCTTCAAAACTCATTGGAGTTTTTCTTTCATTATCATTATTCACAAAGTGAATATACAATTTAAAAGATTTACCTTGTTATAGTTATCGCTTTGCTGATAATTGGTAATATCTTCAAAACTCATTTTAAGATCTGTTTCTTTCATTTGTTTGATATTCACAAAGCTGAATACTCAACAAAATTTCTCAAAGATTTACCTTGTTATAGTTATCACTTCGCTGATAGTTGGTAATATCTTCAAAACTCATTACCATGAAATATCACAAGGCGGATAATTGGTAATAACATTTTCACTTACCTTAAACATTGTCACAAGGCTGACAGAAGGTAATCTCTTTGTTTCCCAAAAAGAAACAAATATTCGCATAATTTGTGAATCATTCTTTCCCCAACAGGGATGTATTCACAAATTTTTTCCCCGTCATGTCATTTCTTTGATAGTTATCTGGGTGAAACTTTTTCAATCATTTTGCATCATTCCGCATCTTTTGGTATCTTAGGTCCAAAATTTGCGTATTCTGATATTTAAGTCTCTTTATACCTATCAAAACGAAGATATTCATCTTCATCTCTCAGGTTAAAGAAACTTAAATAGGGGCATCTGTCATACCCCAAATTTTGACCTAATATACCACTTTACATTTTGCATCATTGCATAACTAACAGCTCAGACAGCATTAATCGGATGTGGATTTCACAGGTCAAAATTAGAGTTTCATCAGATTTTCATCTGATTCAAGAGGCAACCAATTAGGGTTTGAGTTTTTCTCACCTCATTTGATCTATCTTGATCAAATCATCAGCCTCTGATCATCAGATACTCATTTCTCACACAGATCAATCAAGGATCGACCAATTAGGGTTTTGATCGGGCATGAGTATTCTCTAACTTTTTGAGCAAGAAATGACTTTTTTGGATAGAGATTGGTCATTATATCTTAGATACAACATCTTGACCTAATTTCTGGATTCAAAACATCACAGAAGTTCACAGACTTTATCAGTCAATTTCGAAACATCGATGAATTTTCATCGAGAAAAGTCAAACTTTGACTTTTGGTCAATTTTTTCAAAACAAAACTTTTTCCATCATCAAAATACTTCAAATGATCCATCATGATCATAAAAAATCAAAGGATTTGGAAAGTCAACAAAAAGTCAAAAGTTTTCATACTTAGAAAATTTTCTAAGTGTTGAAATTTCTTTTTTTTTCCAAACTTCATGCCATTTTTCACCTAGTTCCAATTTGAATTTGAAAAAACTCAAAACATGAAAGTTGTAGCTTGTGAAACAAGCTTTCCAAAATGTCCAAGAACTCTAAAATCCATGGAGTCTAGCCATACTTTTGAAATTGAAACATAAGGCTCCATGAAACTTGATTTTCAAAATTCAAAACTTCAAGTTATAGGTCATTTTGTGTTTTCTTCATTTAGAAGCAATCTAACCTTGCCAAATGGATGATTGAACTGATAAATATCAGTTAGAGATAATAATTGAGAGGATTGGATCAAATTGTAAAAATGAGCACATGGTGAAAAAAGGAAGTTTCCTTTTTTGGCAAATACCATTCTTGCCCTCTAAGGCAAGTTTGAATTACCAATGCCAAATTGCTTGCCTAACATTTCAGAGACATTGGCCTATAAATAGAGGTATCATTCCATGATCAATACACACCAAAGCATCACAAATCCATGCTTTCATTCTTCTTTCTTGAAAATTAAGCAACATAGTGCAAATTGGAGAATTATTGCATTTTTGAAAATCAGTGGAAAATATGTTAAAATTTGGTGTCAAACATGCTTCAATATCATTATCAAACTTGTTTGTAACTTAAAATCAAACTGAAACCAAGCCAAAACCAGTTTTCATCTTTCATGCTCATGAACTTGCAAAACTGCCTAAGCAATCGAATTTGGAGTTAAGCTTGATCAAACTGTGTTCTAATCACTCAAACATCATCACTATACATCATGTACATTATCCAGGCCATTAACATCTAACTGTAACACGGTTTACATCAAAATCCAGTTGCCATTTTCAGTCTGTGCAGGTTGACTTGGTTGGAAAGATTGAAGCAAGCTCAAAGCAAGCATACCATTCACATAGCTTCCATACATGCCGATGAAGCTCAAATGATCAAGAAATCCGTTCTGGAAACGCTCTAAGATCGAATTCGATTCTCACTTTACCAGGTTAGAACATGAACTGTGATATCCGTTTTCTTTGAACTAAAACGAAAAAGCTCACGGCCATTTTGTTTCTGCACTCATAACGATCAATAGCCCTAAATAAAATCAAAGAATCATCAAACATACATCATTTAATTTGAATTTTTCAGTTTAGGGTTCATAGTGTTCTTCGAAACCTAAATCGTTCTGGGCTTAAAATAAATGAAATTAACAGTTACTATCATGTTGGTTGTTCAAAATCGATCAAGTTTGATTTTTGTTTCATTCAATTTCGTTGAGAAACGAAGGTTCTAGCTGGAAGTTTGCAATCTGAGAATCAAAACCATGAAGAACAGCTGCGCGCGTGTTCTTCATTTTTAAATTTTCAAAATTTCCAATGTTTTACTTACACATGTTCTGAGTCCACTAACATCAGCGCGCGTTTGGCTCAGTGGTAATCTCTTTGCTCTTAAGTCTCTCTGACACGTGTCCCACCCTTTGGTCATGGGTTCAATCCCTCTCAAGACCATTTTTTTTATAACTTTCCAATTTTTTATGTTTTTTTCACAAAACTTTCACAAATTTTTTGACCAATCAAAACTTATCATTTTGAGATGATTTTTTAAACACTTGTCAATAAATATACCTATTTTATGATAGTGCAAAAATTTTCAGAAAAAACTTTCATCTGATTAAATTTTAATCGAGCTGAAAACAACGTCCTAAACAATTTTTCAAACCTCCTTTTAAGGTGAAATTTTCAAGTTTTCGACTTCCGATTTTTTTCAAAACTTTTCATAAGTGAACCTCACATTTCAAAACATTTCAAAACATTTTTCAAATCATTTTTCAAATCATTTTTCAAAACATTTCATCAAAGCTTACATCTTTTTACCACGATCGATCCGATTTAAACGATAAAATCAAATTCGTTTTCTCTCGAATTTATCAATCGATCATGGGCCACCCTTATGGTGTAAGTCCCAATCCTTTATGTACATACTTAGTTTTAATTGTACATATTCAAATCATCATTGTTAATATTCAAACATAAACAAATTTCTTTCGTTTGTTTTCATTCGTTTGTTTATACGCCGAATCCATTGGTATTGAAAGGAGCATTATTCCCTGTGAAACTGCTTTCAAACCAATGGGCCTCCTTCACGGTGTAAGTCCCATAACATTATTTTGTGTACATAATATTTCTTTGTACATAAAAAATCATTTCCAAATACATACAAATTTTTATCTGTACATAACACAGATACTTTTTATACTCAAGTACAGACAAACCCCGATCGTTTGTTTTTCACTTCACTTGTGTATACCCAAACCAACATTCTTTATGTACATACTTTTTTCTTGTACATATCAAATTCTTTCATACAAAACTTTTATCTATACATAATACAGATCCCTTTTACAGATAAACTTTGATCAGTCGTTTCTGTTTCATCTGTATATTCACTAAATACCATTGGTATTAAAAGGAGCATTATTCCCTGTGAAACTGCTTTTAAACCAATGGGCCTCCCTCATGGTGTAAGTCCCAACCCTCCTATGTACATCCATCTTTGTCTGTACATAAATACTCGTTCGTGTACATATTCATTTCCTTGTACACAGTTCAAGCTTGTAAATAATCAAGTTACGCTCGTTTTAAACGTTCGTTTCACAGACACTTGTTTATATTTCATAAACTTCTGTAAATAAACATCATTGCATTGTTTATATTTCCTTCATAAACTCCTGTGATTACATATCACACACACACTTGTTTATACAACTGTCTAATTATAACATAACAATTAGACTAATCAATAGGTTCCCCACAGTATAGCCTCCACTTGGGCTTCATACAAGACAATTCATCACCAGCATGAGTTAGCCTCCGTTTGGGCTTCATACAAGACAACTCATCCCCAGTTGAGTCTAGCCTTCTCTTGGGCTTTGTACAAAGAAACTCTCCCCACAGAGTTTAGCCTCCGCTTAGGCTTCATATAACACAACACTCCCCTGTTGAGTCAGCCTCCTCTTAGGCTTCATTCAAAAGAACTCCTCATTGAGTTTAGCCTTCTCTTGGGCATCATACAATGAAAGAGATAGGAAATCTCTTAACAGCCTCCTATTGGGCTTCCAATACAAAGAATCACCTGCGCTAAGATAGAACCCTGAAAGGATGGTTTCCCGGTGAAATCACTTTCAAATCCCCAAAGAGTAAAATTTCCCGGTGAAATTGCTCTTAATTCCAAAAGGATGGTTTCTCGGTGAAATCCCTTTTAACACAAAGCTAGCCATACCCTATAGCTTCCTCTTGAGCTTCATACAATGACCCTCGATGACCCTCGGAATGCCTCCTCTTGGGCTAACAATACAAGGACCCATGGGCTTCTTAAAAGCATCCCTTTAATCCAATAAAATTCTCCTTGAGATTTAGACATCTATCATCTCTATGGAATAAGTATCTTATCTATTACATCACATACAGTCAAAACTTTTCAAAAAACTTTTCAAACTCTTTTCAAACAAAAACATCCCTTAACAGTAAGTGGTAACGCTTGTACACTCAAGCAAAACACCCAATGCTTACAGTTAAAAGATTCAATCATCCTTTTTCAAACATCTTTCTTAAACATGTAAGTGGTAACGCTTGTACACTCAAGCAAAACACCTAATGCTTACGACGAAAGATTTTTATCAATCAAACTTTTCAAAAATGTATGTGATGAAATAGATTTGATACATTTTTCATTAAGATGACATTTATCTGTCTCTTACTAACATTCCGTTGCTTTCCACTAGCATAAGTGGGAACTACGATTGCTCTGACTTTCTCAACATCCTTTTGAGAATACGTAGGCACAAGGTCTCATCCTTGCCGAGCAAATTTCTTTCTCCCTCAGACCAAACAAACCATAGAACCCTGTAGATCCGAACTACAAATGCTCTGATTCCCACTAGGGGATATGTATGCAGAAGATCCACAGATCTTTGCGAGCACAATAATAACAAACACTAGAATCCCACATAATCTGTCTTTCTTAAAATCCCAAAGGAGAAACTTTCCCAATCACAGAAATAGCAATTAAAACACACAAACATATTCATATATAAAAGCTATAGATAAATATATATATTTAGGGTGCTCCATCTATTCCCTTTATATAACAATCCCCCTTACTCAGAATCTCCCCAATGCGTTGCGTCTAGTTTGCGCTAGTCGTTATGCATACCAATATCAATTGAGGGTATTTCAGCTTTCCCCTTTTTCATAATCATTAAATCATCTTTCTTGTGTTGAAATTAATAAAGCTTGATGCTCGCGGCATCTTTATAAATCAATCAAAAGAGTAAATCGTTTCGAGCCAGAGAATCCGAACTCACGTTTGCATCCTCTAGCGCGTCACCTTTTAACGCGAACAGCTGACACTATTCTTTAGAGTCTCAACTCCCTCTTGGTAAGCAATTGTTCCAATGAGTTTTGGAAATCCCTCGAAATTGCCATTATCAGAAAATATTCTCCTTAAATGGAGAATATTTGATTTGAAAATTTGCACAAAATATTTCCAAATTTGCTCAATATCTTCCTCAATATTCTTGCATGAAATTGACAGCTTGTAATGAGCTATCTTGGACCCCAAGCCATGCAAATATCAAGCCCAACTTGCCTTATCTTTTATTTTTGCATTTTATTTAATTAAAATTTGAATTTAAGCTATTAAATTCAAAAAATAAATAAATAAAATAGTGAGAGGCGTGGAATGCAACATAGTACTCATGGATAATCTTATGATCAAGTTTAAATCATAAAATCTTAGGCCAATTTGAAAAATATCTTCTTTTGCTAGGTATTTTTCTTCATGCACCTCCTCAAAAATGCTAAACTTGCACAATTCATATATTGCTCAATTTTCAACATTTTTTAGTGTTCTTAGACTTTTTGGAAAGCTCAAGATCTCTTCTAAAAAGCCCTTTTGGTTTCATCTTAATTGGAGTTTCCATGCTCTAGAACACTTTGCAAAAAGATGACTTTTGTTGACTTTTCTAGAAGGACCTGTAATGTTTTGATCCAAAACTTCCAAATGAAGCATTTCCTGCCCAAACTTGTGAGACATGAAGTTGTAGAGAATTGAATTCTCTTAAAAATGAGCTTTGGTGGAGAAATTTCTGATGAAGTGTGTGAAAGTTATGCTTGGTCAAAGTTCTGTTGACTTTTGACTAGAGAAGCCCTAATTTGGAAACTTTGACTTTTGATCAGATCTTGGCTTTTCTTGATGAATCATGATCAACTCTTGATCAAATGAATAATATGACTTCAAAATATTATGAAGTTTGACTTTATGTTGACCCCAGTTGACTTTTTCTCCAACATAGCTGATGTTCAGCTATCTGAGCAATTGGATGAGCAACATTGACTTGTCAGGCTTGAAACTTGACATAATGATCCCTGGGAATATAGGATGAGGTATGATGACCACTTGAAGCATTGGAAGTCCATCTTGAATTGAGAATAGCAAAACCCTACCTTGGATTGATTGCTTGAGAGAGGGTTTGTTTGGTCAACCCTTGTGAAATCCTTGAGAATTGAGATGTGAATTATCTTGAGAAGTAGGACAGCAAATTTTTGGGTATAACAGTTGCCCCTGTTCAATCTTCTCGTACCGGAAGGGTTAGATTGGCATGCTTGCCTTTCATGACCTGAAGGTAGAAGATGATTGAACACTCGAGTACACCTGAAAATTTGCACTCGCTATTGTATGGAATAGGATCGTCAGTTGATGATGCGCTTGAATGGGCTTATAGATTCCATTTAGAGAAGCTGCTCCAAGGTGATGAAGATGATAAGAGGAAGTCAGAATAAACCTTTGTCTTGGCTAATTCTGAGGTGAATACTTGGCAGGATGCGGATAGTTTTCCCGTCTTGCTTCGGGTGTTAATCCATAATCTGTTATCTGGAAATAACGTGTGTGGCCTCTCAGATAGTTATCCCATCTTGTTTCGGGCATTAATCTTTGACCTTTTGTTTGGAAAATGACTTTTACCTATTGGGGAGATAAAATCTTGACAGGATATGGTTAGTCTTATGCAGATTATGATGCATGCGAGTGTATGAAAAATATTACTATGATGTATGCACATGTTATGACTTTTATGTAGATGTATGAATGTAGATGTATGAATGTAGACGTTGCGGTATTTCAAAACATATCCATCTTGAAGAAGATAAGAATGTTTTGCTGGAGACTTCTGACGTTTGCTTAGGGACACGGTTGTTAGAAGCCCTGACTGGGGAGAAAAAGAGATGCTTTTGATTCCTCCGATGCACTATCTGACCAAATATTCAGTTTGGATATTAATGTTTCCAAGCATAATAGCAGTGGTTGAGAACTTTTCGGCTGGGGATCTCGTGTGTAGATCTTGTTGGGGACGACGTGAAATGTCATAATTTGTTACTACTTGGAGACTGACATGGTATGGTGAAGCTGATAGGGTCATTAAAGCTTGACGAGGCTTGTAGGATCATTAAAGCTGATGAGGCTGATAGGGATCATTTGAGATGATAAATATGACAGGATCACTTGAGGTGATGAATCTGATAGGATCACTTGTGGTGATGAATCTCAGAGGATCGTTAAAGCTAATGAGGCTTGTAGTTGATGTAGTTTATAAGATCATTAGAGCTGATGGAGCTGATAGGATCACTGCTCGGGGACTAACGTGATGAAGTTGAGGGATCACTGCTCGGGAATAACACGATGAAGTTCAGGGATTACTGCTCGGGGACTAACGTGATGAAGTTTGAAAGTGTTGGAACACTGCTGAGAGGCGACTAGTACTTCTTCGGAGAAGATTTGTCTTTGGAGGCCCTATGGGGGATGCATTGGTGACTTTGGTCGTCATCTCAATTCCTAGAGCCTATAGTAATCACCTATTTCTGTTCACTTTTCGTATGTTTGTGAATGGGTGTTTATTGTCAGATGCATATAATCATTTAAAGCAAATATTGGACTTTATGCAAACAACAATAAAAATTGGAACTAGAAAAGAGGAATTCGCATTGAATTTGAAAAGTGGCCTATGGTCAGGCAGTTTGTATACAAGAGACGAATATCCTAGTAAGAGGAAATTGTCAGAATAGTAAGAAGCTATGTGGAAACAATTTTGTCGAGTTTCAACTATGTTATTGCTCATATGTTTCCGACTATCTCATCTCCTTGCTGTTAGAAGAAAGTGATTGCACTAATTCACGCCATTTGAATCTTAAAGATGATAGTAGCATGGTCTGGACGAGACATATTCGTACGCTTAAATCACTAATTTTTTCCTAGACCTCCCTTTCGGGTTTTCAGTCTACCGAGATACCCTTTTTTGCCTAAGCCGCCTTTGCAGGTTTTCGACTTGCCGGGTGTACATTTTTGTATATATATCCTTAACTTTTGTCTGAACCTTTTTTGGTTCGCCAGGATGCCCTTATTTTTTCCTAGGCCAGTCGACCTAGCGGGTCTCGTTTATGCGTTGTATTTTTTTACTATGTCTGCATTCATAGGGTGCGGGAAGTCTTCTCCATCCATGGTGCTAAGTATCATAGCTCCGCCGGAAAATACTGTCTTGACTACGAACGGTCCCTCATAGGTGGGAGTCCATTTTCCCCTGGGATCACCCTGTGAAGGATGATGCGCTTGACTACTAGATCACCGACTTGGTAGATAAGGTGTTTGACTTTCTTGTTGAATACTCTGATCATTCGCTTCTGATAGATCTGTCCAAGGAAGATAGATGCGAGCCTTTTTTCATCGATCAAGTTGATCTGGTCAAGGAGAGTCTGGACCCATTCGTCTTCTCCTAGCTCTGCGTCCTGGAGGACTCTGGTTGAGGGTATCTGAACCTCGATCGGTAGGACTGCTTCCATACCGTATACAAGAGAGAAGGGGGTTGCCCCTGTAGATGTTCGCACAATGATGCGGTAACCGTGGAGAGAAAATGGCAACATCTTATGCCAATCTTTGTAAGTCACTGTCATCTTCTATATGATCTTTTTGAGATTCTTGTTGGCGGCTTCCACTACGTCGTTCATTTTTGGCCGATATGGAGAAGAGTTGTGATGTTTAAGTTTGAACTACATGCAAAGTTCGGTGATTATTTTGTTGTTGAGGTTGGTACCATTGTTTGGGATGATCCTTTCGGGGACACCGTACCGACCGATAATATTATGCTTGATGAATCGAGCCACAACATTCTTAGTAACGACTGCGAACGAGGCTACTTCTACCCACTTGGTAAAGTAGTCAATGGCAACAAGGATGAAACGATGTCCATTGGAAGCGGTGGGTTTGATCTCCCAAATCATGTCAATGCCCCACATTGCGAAAGGCCATGGAGCAGTCAAAACATTTAATGGTACTGGAGGCACATGCACCCTGTCTGCGTATATCTAGCATTTGTGACAAGACCGAGCATAGCAGTAGCAATCAGTTTCCATGGTGGACCAATAATAACCTGCTCTTAGAATCTTTTTAGCCATTGCATGTCCACTGGAGTGGGTACCGAATCCGCCTTCATGTAATTCTTCTATAATTCGTTCCGCCATTTTCTAGTCTACAAAGCGGAGTAAGCACAAGTCGTGATTGCGCTTGTATAAGATGTCGCTGCTGAGGAAGAATTTGGATGCGAACCTTCTTAAGAACTTCTTGTCATTAACAGATGCCCCTGCGGGATATTCCTGAGTCTCAAGATACCTCTTCACTTCTTAAAACCAAGGTTTCTCTTCTATATCAAGTTCACAACAGTATGTTGGTTAGTTAAACTTTTCGATGATGATTTGGGGAGCTTCGTTGTCCCATCTGACTTTGAACATAGACGACATGGAAGCTAATGCGTCTGCCAACTGATTCTCTTCTCGTGGAATATGATTAAAAGTGATTTCTTCGATGTAAGGGATCAGACTTAAAACATGCTCTCGATATAGAATGATATTCGGATGCTTCGTATCCCACTCACCTTTAATCTGACTGATCACTAAAGTTGAGTCTCCATATACCTGTAGAAATTTGATTCTTAAGTCAATAGCAGCTTTGATACCCATAATACATACTTCGTATTCGACCATGTTGTTAGTGCAGTTGAAACAAAGTCTGCCGGTGAAAGGCGTGTGTCCTCCTGTAGGAGACGTAATGATGGCGCCAATGCCATTGCCAAATGCGTTTGAGGCTCCATCAAACACCATGGTCCATCGAGATCCCGGTTCAGGTCCTTCGTCTGGTCCTGGTTCTTCGCAATCAGTAACTAACATAACATCTTCGTCTAAAAACTGGAATTGCATAGACTGATAGTCATCTACGGCTTGATGAGCCAAATGATCGGCTACTACACTTCCTTTGATCGCTTTCTGAGTAGTATACTGGATGTCGTATTCGGTCAAGATCATTTGCCATCTTGGTATTCTTCTGGAGAGAGCAGGTTTCTCGAATATGTATTTTATCGGATCCATTTTGGAAATCAACAAAGTAGTGTGAGTCAACATATATTGTCTTAGTCGGCGAGCAGCCCAAGCCAAAGCGTTGTAAGTTTTCTCGAGCTGCGAGTATCTTGTTTGACAGTCGGTAAACCTTTTGCTAAGGTAGTATATTGCATACTCTTTTCGACCAGACTCGTCATGTTGCCCAAACACACACCCCATTAGAGGTCTTCCTTTGGCGGGCGGCATAAGGATAGGAGGATTTTGTAGGTACTCTTTGATTTTGTCAAAAGTTGTTTGGCAATCGTCGTTCCATTCCACTACTTGATCTTTCTTCAGCAACTTGAAGATTGGCTCACAAGCAGCTGTTAGATGTGCAATGAATCTGGAAATGTAGTTTAGTCGTCCCAAGAAGCCTCTGACTTCCTTCTCAGTACGGGGCGCTGGCATTTCTTGAATAGCTTTAACCTTGGCAGGGTCAACTTTAATACCTTTACCGCTGACAACAAATCCTAGGAGTTTACTGGTTCTGACTCCGAAGGTGCTTTTGTTGGGATTAAGTCTTAGTTTGTATTTTTTAAGTCTATCGCACAGCTTCCGCAAATGATCGAGATGTTCTTCTTCAGTTTGTGATGGAGCTAGCATGTCGTCGACGTAGACCTCTATCTCGTGATGAATCATGTCATGGAACAATGCTACCATGGCACGCTGATATGTGGCGCTAGCGTTCTTCAGTCTGAACGACATGACCTTGTAGAAAAATGTGCCCCACGGTGTAACGAAAGTAGTCTTTCCCATGTCTTTGGGAGCCATTTTGATCTGATTGTAACTGTAGAAACCATCCATGAAGGAGAAAACCTTGTGTTGAGCAGTGTTATCAACTAGAATATCAATATGAGGAAGTGGGAAATCGTCTTTCGGACTCGCTCTGTTCATATCTCTGTAGTCCACACACATCCTCACTTTACCATCTTTCTTATGTACGGGCACCACGTTTGCAACCCCCTGTGGATAAGAAGTAACGGCTAGGAAACTGGCGTTGAACTGCTTCATAAATTCGGCTTTGATTTTCTCTGACATCTCATGACGCATACGACGGAGTTTCTGCTTCTCAGGGATAAAACATTCTTTTGTTGGTAGTCGGTGTACCATAAGGTCAATGTCTAAACCTGGCATGTCTTCGTAGGACCAAGCAAAAATCTCGATATAGTCTTGCAGCATCTGGAACAATATCTTCTTGACACTGCTCTCAAGATCTGCTCCTATCTTGATTTCTTTTTTGTCTTCGTCATTACCTAGATTCACAACCTCGACTGGCTCTTCATGCGGCTGTATGACCCGTTCTTCTTGTCGTAGTAGTCTGACAAGTTCTCCTGGCACTTCACAATCTTCCTCACCTTCGTCCTCGGCTTGGTATATGGAATTATCGAAGTCATATTTAGCAATAGCAAAGCTGTTATTAACGAGATTCAGAGTGAATCTGCAGTGTACCATGTGGGTGTGTGTAAGAACACATAGCTTTTAAAGGGGTAATAAAGTAAAAGAAAGGAAAGAGAAAAGTATTTGAATGCAAAAGTCCAATGATTTTATTGAATGAAAATATGCAAATGACAAATAATAACCCTCACAAACAAGTGATGATGCCCCTGGCAAGGCAATAGGCTTTTAAGTTTATTGTCGAAAAGCATAACAGAAAACAAAAAGCAACTACTCCTGTCTAAAGGAGATTGGTATGACGTCTTCTATCTTCCAATTGCTGAGTCCATTGGCTAGAGTTGGGAAAATCCAGCTACTAATGTTGAAGTCGCTATCGTCGTCTTCTATGACATGGATCTCATTCTTGCTGATGTGGAAAGGAAGTTTGCCGGCACGTTCGCAGTGTATCATCTTTTGACCCTTGGTAGTGAAACCTAAACCAGTCTTGTCAGATTTGAATAGAAGATCGGGGAGCTGGCCCCAAATAGTACAACCTTCTTCTTCAACTGCAGCTTAAGCGTCTTTCAGTGAGGCCATCCTTGGTGGAACTTTAGTAACTTCAGGAGTGACAGGAGAGTTAACAGGCATGGCTCGTGGAACTGCTTCGAAAGCTTGACAGGGGGTTTTGATGAATTCACCTTCCATTTCGAGGTATCGAAATGACTGCAGATGGCTTACCATATATTCTTCCTCACTGCATACTGTAACGATTTCCCCCTTCACTGGGTACTTTAACTACTGATGCAGGGTAGAGGTAACAACGCCTTCCCCATGTATCCAAGGGCGTCCAAGTAGGCAAGAGTAAGCCAGACGGATATCCATGACAAAGAAAGTATAATCAAAAGTCTGGGAACCGACTTTAACTAGTAGGATGAGCTCTCCAAGCACTGTTCAATTAGAACCGTCAAAAGCTCTTACGATTATGTCACTGGGCTTCATGACCACTCCTTCAATATCTAGTCGGTCGAAAGCGCTCTTTGGCAGAACATTCAGAGCAGAACCAGTGTCCACCAACACGTGAGACAATGTAGTACCACCGCATTCAACGGAGATGTGCAAGGCTTTGTTGTGTTTCCTTCCAGCGGGAGTTAAATCAGCATCAGAGAAGCCTAAACCATTATTGACGGTCAGGCTAACAATACAACCTTCGAATTGATCAGCAGTAGTGTCTTGCGGTATATGAGCATTCTTCAGAAAAATTACTAAGGCTTTAGCGTGAGGCTCAGAACATAGTAGCAGAGCTAGCATGGATATCTTGGACGGAGTTTGTCCCAATTGTTCCACAATATTGTAATCACTCTTCTTGATAATCTTCAGAATTTCCTCCATTTCTTGCTTGGAGGTATCTTTAGCAACTTCCTTTAGTACTTTTGTCTGAGCAGGATGAGTTACTGGTTCTTTCCCTATAGCTTCGGGAATTGGTTTGATAGCTGGAATGCAAGCTGGCGCAGATCTTTTGGAGGAGAGATCTCTGGAGAAAATACTCTTCTGGTTTGAGTTACGTTGCTCAATCCGATGATTTTGCTGATATCAGTATTGGTAGCTTCAGCTGCAATGTCTTCAATGGTCAAACGTTCTTGCTTGACGCCATCATAGTAAACTTCGACTCCATAGTTCCAAGGTATAGCTTTGTCAGTGGAATATGGAACTAGTCTGGGAGAAGTAATGATGAGAGGTGCCACTCTAGGCGCGGGATCGACAGAGGTGATCCTTATTGTGTTCACATAATCATAGTCTTTTGGGAAATCGTCTCCCCATCTATTTGCCTTGACGTCTTCAATAGGAATTCTGTAGCTTTCAGGAACGGTGTACTTAACCATGAAGTCGAACATTCCACTTGGCTTCCCCAAGGTATCCCATATTTCTGGTACGACTTCACTTGCATCTTCTATCTTTAGATTCTTAGAAATATCTTCGCACAGATCTTCCACAGATGAAGATTTCAGAAATAGTACGTCGCGGTTGTCCATCATGCGTTGAATACGCCTCTTCAACATAGCACATCCGTCAGATTCAGATGCACACCAACGAAAATCATTAGGGCATCCTGGAAACACACCGGCTTGAAGCAAGTTTTTCTTGACATTCATCAGAGGAATAGTCAGCTTGTTAACATCATAAACATAGGAGTCTGCGTCAATAGCATTGGAACTTTTACCATGATCAAGCATTGGCGCGTTGATCATATTTGGAGTTTCGACAGGAGGGTCGAATTCAATTTCTCTCTCTTCAATCATGTCTTGAATCTTGTTCTTCAGAGCCCAACAGTTGTTGGTATCGTTCCCTGAGCTATTGGAGTGGTATGCACACCTTGCATTAGGATTGTACTTTGGAGAGGACGTGTTGACATGCTGAGGAGGATCCCTCAAAGTAATCAGATCTACTTTCAACATGTGTTGCAATGCTTGCGACAATGTGTAATACGGTGAACTGACTTTATGTGTTTTTGTATCGCAAATGTGCGGATAGCAAGAGTCGCCACCGACTTTTCTTTTATCCAATTAAGGGAAGGTGAAAAGAACAGGAAAAGACCTTCGTTAGATTCTCAGTAAGGGAGAAGGTTAGGAAAAGGGAAGGTATTAGCACCCCTTTCCATCCGTAGTTATCTACGGGCTCTTAGTTGCTCTTAGATCATCTTTCTAAAATTGTGCTTTTTGTGTGTTTGACAAAAATGTTTTGAAAAGGCATTTCGCTTTGACTTTGTAATGATTCATGTATGAATGTATACAAAGTGTTTGGAAATGTTTCCTTTTTGAAAAGAGTTTGAACTTTGACAAAAGTGGGAGGTGCGAAAAGTATTTTGATTGAGCAAGCAACTAAAAGTCTTATTACCTACTCAGAATTGGTCGTTTTCGTGTTATTTTACGTTCCTTTAGAATAGCGCTATCCGTACCATTAGTTGGCAGGTAACTCTATTTGTTGGACGTAAGCGGGACATTCGAAGGGACATCGTATGGTCATAGAAGGCAACTTGTAGGAAGTATCCTAGCACATTCGAAGGGACGATCATCACTTTTCGTAGGCAACAATCGAGAGTCAAGATCATGTATTCGTAGGCGACATCGTGGGTCTATGATCTTTTTATCGAAGGGACTATGATGATTTGTTTTGAAGGCAACGGTGCTAGAATACCTCTACGTTCAAGGGACATGTCCATATTTGAATTCGTAAGGCAACGAGAGAGAATTACCCTAAGGGGTGTGTCATACCCCAAAATTTGCCCTTCATCCACTCAAGAGATTTCATACATCTATACTCAAAGATTCCTCAAGAGTTGATCAGACAAACTCTCTCCTAGACAATCAACCCAAACTAGGGTTTGGTATCTCTTAGGTCAAGATGGACTTCCAATATCTCCAATGGTCTTCATGCTTCCTCATATGTTTCAAAGATTCTCCATGTCAAGTTTCAAGCCTCACAAGTCAAGTTTCCTCAGACAATTGCTCAGATGGTTGAAAATCAGTTGTATTGGACAAAAAGTCAACTGTGGTCAACATACAGTCAAACTTCATGATTTTTGGTCAACATCCTTATTTTGAAGTTAAATTCATCGTTTGATCAAGGGTTGATCATGATTCATCAAGAAATCTCAAGATTTGCTCAAAAGTCAAACTTTCTAAATTAGGGTTTCTTTGAGAAAAGTCAACCAAACTTTGACTGAGCATAACTTCTTTATACTTTCTCAGAAATTTTTCCACCACCTCTTGTTTTGAAGGAAATTCAATTCTCTACAACTTCATGTCTCACAAGAATGTTAAAAAAATGCTTCATTTGAGAGGTATGGCTCAAAACATTATAGGTCCTTTTCAAAGTCAACAAAAACTCAACATTTTGTTTTGAAGATATATAGAGCATGGAAACTCCAATTTAGATGAGACCAAAAATGTTGGTTAGAGGACTCTTAGAGATTTCCAAAAAGTCCAAGAACACTCAAAAACATGGAAAATTGAGCAAGATACACTATTCAGAAGTTGGGCAATTTTGGACAATTGCACAAAAGGACATTTTGGTCAAAATGCAAAATTTTCCAAATGGGCCTAAAATCTTTTGGTCCAAACTTGTTCATGACATGATTTTTGACCCATAAATGCTTGGCCATGGTAATTTTCTATTTTTATGATTTATATTTGAATTTTATAACATTTAATTCAAAAATAAATTATATAAAATATGAAAATTAAGTATTTTTTCAAAAGGATTGGATTTATATCTTCCTTGAAGTCCAAGAAAGCCCATGATTCATACCAAATTCGTGCTAGCCTTTGCATTCATGAGAAAATCAAATTTTTTCAAAGATTTGATTTATTTTTAATGGAAAATATTTGCACATTGATGGATCAATCTTTTTTCACTCCTTTTGCCATCCAAACTTTCTCTATAAATGCTCAGCAAGATCACAAGCCACAGGGACGAAACCCTAGCTCAAGCCAAACCCTTGTTCTTGCAAAATTTTTCAAGAATTCTTGAAAAATCGAATTTTAAAAAGCAGCCACTCTCAAGCACTCAATCGTGTTCTGGAGGTAAGTTTGAGTAAGTATACACTCTTGCCATGGATTAAAACTAGCCGAATCGATCCATATACATTCATACATACTTGAATTTTTCTTGAAATTGCATATTATTATTCTGTGTGTTTTAATGGATTCTAATGCTTGCAATGTGTTCATGAGATGCTAAGGGAAGGATCTGGGTAATCGTTCGTGACTTTGAACGTCGGAATCGTGTTTGGCCATTGTTAGGGTTAGGAATCTGAGAAGCTTCGAACCGGCCTGTACAGGCCGATTCAGTTGAAACCGATGCCACCAATGGATTCAGGAGGTCCGATTTAGGTGGACTAGACCTTTCTTTTGCTTTTAAATTTCGTATTTGCGGTTTTAAGATCACCGCCGAGAAGACGACGGAGCTAGGCTCCGGCGTCTGACTGGCCGACTGGCGCGCGTGGCAAAAGCGAGCCTTCGATTCGCCTCTCATCCAACGAGGACCCCACCGTGCCGATCGCATTGACCTCCGGATGGCGCTGTTGCTCATCATCCCACGTTTTCGTTTCATATCACCAAATGACGGATGGCGTGGTGGTTAAGACACTTCCTGTGCAAAGATACTCTCCTATGTCTCCAGTTCGATTCCCACTGGCACCGGTTTTCCTTCCTTTTTCCAAACTTGCAATATTTTCATATTTTCAAATTTTCTAATATTTTTGCATTGTTTTAATTTCTTTTCATATTTTTATTTCTGCATTTAAAAATCATCAAAAATTAATTTTCTTTTTGCATTTATTTTCTGAAAATCTTTATTTTAATTTATAAAATTAAAAATATATTTTCGCATGCATATTTATTTTTATTCATATTTTGCATTTTGATCATCTTTAATTCATTTTATTCACGATGATGAATCCTTTTTATTTTATTTATAATGATCATGGGATGTAATAGTTTAAAATTAGGTCTTTATTTTCCGCATTTTAAATTATGTATCTGCCCCAAAGCCTTGTAATAGCGTAGGATTTACCTTTCCACATCTTTACATTCCGCATTTTAATTTTCGCACCCTATAAATTGCTAGTAACTAGGCGTGTATGGCAAGATAATAATAAACTTAGCCCACTAATTTTCAAGATAAAATATCTGAAATCAACACACTTCTTTCACACATGCACCCCTTAGGGTAATTCTCTCTCGTTGCCTTTGCGAATCACAAATGGTCATGTCCCTCGAACGTAGAGGTATCCTAGCACCGTTGCCTACAAACAAATCATCATAGTCCCTTCGATACAAAGATCATAAGACCCACGATGTCGCCTCCGAATACATGATCTTGACCCTCGATTGTCGCCTACGAAAAAGGATGATAGTCCCTTCGAATGTGCTAGGATACTTCCTACAAGTTGCCTTCAATGATCATCCGATGTCCCTTCGAATGTCCCGCTTACATCCAACGAATGGAGCTACCTACTAACTAATGGTACGGCTAGCGCTATTCTAAAGGAACGTAAAAGTATGAAAACGACCAATTCTGAGTGGGTAAATAAGTCTTTTAGTTGCTTGCTCTAAACCAAATACTTTTCACACCACACTCTTTTTCAAAGTTCAAACTCTTTTCAAAAAACGAAACATTTCCGAACACTTTGTATACACTCCTACATGAGTCATTACAAAGTCAAAGCGAAATGCCTTTTCAAAACATTTTTGTCAAACACACAGAAAGCAATTTTAAAAAAGTGATCTAGAGAAAATAAGAGCCCGTAGAATAAATCACGGATGGAAAGGGTGCTAATACCTTCCTTTTCATAACCTTCTCCTTACTCGTAATCTAACGAAAGTCTTTTTCTGTACTTTTACCTTCCCTTAATTGGATAAAAATAAAAGTCGGTGGCGACTCTTGCTATCCGCACATTTGCGATACAAAATCACTAAAAGTCAGTTCACCGTGTTACAGAACTGGCGACTCTGCTGGGGAAACACCCTAAAGAGAGAATACCTTAGGGATTTTTAGATAACCTTTATTGCTTTCTGTTTGACTTGCTTGCTTTATCTTTAAGGGTTGCTTGGGTATTGTATTGTTGGGGGATCCTACACCCAGATCCGGGTTTCCTTTTAGGTAAGTAGCATTAGATCGTCGCGACCGCTAGACGTATAACTAAACGGTCAACATGATGGCTACGTTAGTGTGACACCTTGGATGTCCTGATACTCTTCATTTCCAAGTTGAGGATAGTATTTGGCTTCTGCGTGGTGTCATCAAGCATTAACTAAACTTTTAGAACCTTAATTGACCCATCTTGGCCATTAGAAGGTAGTGAGATGGCCGGCTTTGGTGCAGACTAAGGTTGGTTGATACTCGATGCTACGCTCGTTGAGATCAGACTTTTGGGATATTTTCGATCGACCACTTGGCGTCGATTGAAATAAACGCCACGAAAGATCTATGATATGAGATTCCTAGAACCGGTTACTATTATAGGACAGATGAACCAACTCAAACTTTTGGTGGGTAATCACCTATACCTCATGCAAGCCTTTACCCTAGGCTCATTGTGTGAATTGTTTGTGTGCCAAACATGACATCATGACATCATCCGCATTGCATATCATTTCTAACTATTTCAAGGACCTAGGGATTTATCTTTGCTCTGCTTTGTAGGAATTATGGCTTCTAGAAAGACTATCCGAATCAACTTCATGGGTATACCTTCTCACTCAAAGAATTGGTTTCGTAAATTTCGATCATGCCCAGTTCATCAAAAGACATGGTTATCTACTTGACTTGGTTATCTCCGTTTTGAAGATGATATGATGCATGTCCTATTCAGCTTCTTCGATCCGAAACACCATTGCTTTACATTCAGATTATCGTTGGTTCCTACCTTGGGGAGTTCTCTAAGCTACTGGGATACCTATTCTTGACCAAATGCCATTCACCGGTCTAGAAAGGTCCTAAGTACGAAGACATTGCATCCGCCTTACATCTGAAGCGCTCAGACATTGAAGCCAATTGGGAAACTAGAAGTGGAGTTAAGGGTTTACTTTCCAAGTTCCTAATTAAGAAAGCCCGAGAATTCCTCAAAGTTATGAGTTTCCATGCATTCGAAGACATTGTGGCCTTGCTAATCTATGGTTTGGTTCTATTCCCTAACTCGGATCAATTCATAGATATCAATGCCATCAAGTTGTTCCTTACCCGCAATCCTGTGCCTACTTTATTTGGAGATATTCTACATTCTCTCCACACTCGTACTACTAAAAGACAAGGAACCCTCATGTGTTGTATACCGTTACTTTCCAGGTGGTTTATTTCGCACCTTCCTCCATCAGTTTTGAAGAATGGACAAAGGTTGAGGTGGTCTCAAAGGTTGATGTCACTCTCTCATTCCGATATCCGTTGGAGTCTTTTCTCTCAAAAGGACTTCACCTTCATTGAGCGTTGTGGAGAATTCTAATGTACCCACTTGGTATAAGGGAGGTATTACTTACAACCCTTCTCTAGCTCTACGTCCGTTTAGTTTTGCTCAAGAGATGGTCCACATGATATGCTTCTCCAAGACATTGTGTTCGACTACAACCACGATCTCCGATCACCGACGAAGGTTCACACGCTGGGGCATGGTAAAGAAGATCGATACCAAGACTTTGGGGCACCAACTCCATTCCTTGGGAACCTTACCTCAAATGGGTGCGAGCTCGAGCTCAAAACCTCATGATGCCATTCACTGTTCTACCAAGAATTATGGAACCTGCTATAGGTGACGACTTATACCGTTCTCATCCCGACATGCCTACTGCTTATGAAGACTTGAAGAGATCCTGGATTCAGCTTAAAGAAGAGAGGGATACCTTTGAAGCTCAGTGCTATGCAAGTGAGAAGAAGGTACTAGAGTTGACAAAGCTACTTCACGAGGAGCGAAGCATCAACTCCTACATCGACACCAAGAGGAAGCGCCCATGGGAGATTTAGAGCTTTAGGATGTTTATGTTTTCTTTTATTGTTTTGAACTATCTCTTGTACTTAAAAAGAAAAAAGAATAATAAAAAGAGTACTAATAAATGTTTGTTCATTGCTTGTCTAACAAATTTAAATCTCTAAGGTCCTTGAAAACATTGCATTGCATTCGATAAACATCGTGATAGCATAGCTTAACATTGCATCACGTACATTGAAGATTGGTTTTCTCATTTGCTCGCTATTTATTTTAGCGTAAATGGCTCTTGAACATCAAAGATCTTCAAGCTCGTAATGCCTGGCCAGCAGATGTTTACCAGCTTGGTCCAAGGCCAAGAAGATATGAAGAAGCTCATCAACAGAAAGAAGAAGGTTGTTGATCTCCTCAACATGGGCAGACGCTACAAAGGTGGTCCTAAGAGGGTCACGATAGAGCTCTAAGGAAGTGTCAAGAAGGAGGATGAACAAAGTAACAAGGGTAATGGTGAAGGAAGTCTGCCTGAGCTTGAGAAGGACTACGATAATTGCCAATACTCTGATAAGGATGACAAGTACAAGCAACTTGAAGACCGTCTGAATGCTGTGGAAAACTCAAGATGTCCGGCTGAATTTTGATGATCCGAGTCTTGTCCTCGTGTTGTGATTCCTCCCAAGTTCAAAGTTCCTACTTTTGCTAAGTATGATGGCATGTCTTGCCCTAAGTGCATTTGAAGTCCTATGTCCGTAAGATCAATCCCACACCGATGACGTAAAGTTGTGGATGCACTATTTTCAAGAGAGTTTGTCCGAACTCGCTTGGAATGGTACTATCACTAGAGAATGACCGTATCCGTACTTGGAGTGACTTAGCGATGCTTTCTCACAGATGAGTACAATGTGAATTGACACCCACCGCATGCAACTACAAAGCATGTCTATGGGTCGTGATGAGAAGTTCAAGGAGTATGCTCAAGTGGAGAGATCTAGCAGCGAGTTCAACCACCCTTGTCCAATAGGGAGTTGGTTGATATGTTCATGGGGACACTAACAGCCCATTCTTCAATCATCCGATTGGAAATTCTTCACCGGATTCACCGAGTTGATATTGACAAAGCAGCGATTGAAGTTGGTATCAAGAGTGGAAAGATTCGTAGAGACACCTTCAAATGTCACAAGAGATCTTTTGGTGCTAAGAAAGAAGCTAATGTTGTGTATGGTCGAAAAGCCGAGCCAAGACCGACCGCTCAACTGGGGGCGCCAGATCTCCAATCCTACATCAAGACAACCTCACGAGACAACGCGCAGAGCGTAACGCCACGAAGACAATTTAAGATCAACATGCCTTTGTCGCAAGCCTTGCAACACATGTTGAAAGCAGAGATGATTTTGAGGATCCTCCTCGAATGTCAACACCTCTCTCCAAAGTACAATCCTAATGCTAAGTGTGCTTACCATTCCAATAGCCCGGACATAGCAATCGATGATTGTTGGGCTCAAAACAAGATTCAAGATATGATTGAATCTAAGCGATTGAGTTCGATCCTCCCGCTGAGACCGAATGTGATCAACGCACCTATGCCTAACCATGACAAGGGTTCCAATCTTGGTGACGATACTTATGTTTTCAACATAGATGACTTGACCATTCCTCCGATGATTAAGAAGAATTTGCCGCAGGTGTCAACCCAGATGCCCGAGAACTGCTGGTGCCCGTCCGCACCGATGGTTGTGCTTGGTTGAGAAGACGTGTTCGGCATGATGGACAACCGTGAGATACTATTTCAAACCACCGTGCGTAAGTCGTGTGAAGAGATGTCTAAGTTGAAGATTGACAATGCGAATGAAACAGTACCATCTGTATGGGATACCTTGGGGCAGCCAAGTGGAAAGTATGATTACATGGTGAAGTACACTGTTCCTGAGAGTTACAAGATTCCTATTGAAGATGTTAAGACGACCGGATGGGGTGACGATTTCCCAGAAGATTATGCTGATGTTAACACCATAAGGATTTCCTCTTCTGATTCTATGCCTAGAGTGGCACCTCTCATTATTACTTCTCCAAGACCAGTTCCATATTCCTCCGACAAAGCTATCCCTTGGAATTATGGAACTGATGTCTACTATCATGGCGTCAAGCAAGACTCTCTGACTATTGAAGATCTTATAATTGAAGCTACCATTCCTGACATTGACAACATCACCGGATCTAGTAAGGTGACCAGAACCGGAAGGGTTTTCTCACCAGAAATCTCTCCTCCAAAAGACATCGCGACTCCAACAGATTCCAGCTATACAATCCCTCCCAAGCTAGAGGGAAAGAACCAAGGACTCATCCCGCTCACCGTAGTACCAAAGGAAGTTATGAAGACACCTCCAAACAAGAAATGGAGGAAATTCAAGATTATCAAGAAGAGTGACTACAATGTTGTGGAACACTGGGACAGACTGCCCAAGATATCCATGCTTGCTCGCTTGTGCTCGAGGCTCATGCTAATGCCTTGGTGAAGTTTCAAGAATGCTCACGCAAGACACTACCACCGACCAGCTTGAAGTTTGTATTGCTAGCCCGGCTGCCAACAACGGCCTAGGCTCGATGTCGATTTGACTCTCACGGAAGAAACACAACAAAGCCTTGCACATCTCTGTTGAATGCAAGGGCACCACACTATCTCATGTTTTGGTGGATACGGTTCGCCTCGAATATCCTTCCAAGACCTTTTGATCGACTTAATGTTGAAGGGTTGGTTCTGAGACCCAGTGACATTATTGTGAGAGCTTTTGATGGTTCTAAGCGAACGCTTGGAGAGCTCACTGTCATAAAGTCGGTTCCCGCACTTTTGACTCCACTTTTGTCATGGACATCCGTCCACCTTACTCTTGCCTACTTGGACCCCTTGGATACATGGGGGGCTTACTCTACCTTGCATCGTGTCAAGTACCCGTGAAAGGGAAGGTTGTGAAGAAGAGTATATGGTCACCATCTACGTCATTCCGATACCGAGATGGAAGGAGAATTGAAACACCCGAGTCATGCTTGTTGACTCTCCCGCCACTCCCGGTTACGCAAGCTCCTCCTAGGATGGCCTCACCGAAGATGCTCAAGCCGTTGAAGGAGGTAGTACTATTTGGGGTCGCCCCGATCTTCCTTTCAAATTTGACAAGACCGGTTTAGGCTTCACTATCAAGGGTCAAGATGATACGCCGCGAACGTGCCGCCAACTTCCTTTCCGCATCGCCAGTGGAATCCATGCTATAGAAGACGACAACGACTTCGACATCGCAAGTGGATCTTCCCAACCCGCATCATGGGCTCGACAATTGAAGATCAAGACGCTATACCAATCTCCTTTAGTCGAGTAATTGCTTTTGTTTTGTTTTGCTTTTCGTATTTCTTTATGTTTTGAACAATAAACTTGAAAGCCTAGTGCCTTGCCCGGTATCATGGCTCGCTTATGAGGGTTATTATCTCGTCATTTGCGTATTTTCATTCAATAAATTCGCTGGACTTTTGCATTCAATTGTTTGTTTTCTTTCTTTACTTTATCACCCCTTCAAAAGCTATGTGTTTCTTTACACACCCACGTGGTACATCGTAATCACTCCGAATCTCTAATAATCTATGCTATTGCTAAATATGACTTCGATAATCCGATCTACCAAGTCAAGATGAAAGTTAGGAAGATTGTGAAGTGCCGAGAACTTGTCGATCAACAAAGAAGAAGAGCGAGTTATACACCACACAAGAGCAAGTTGAGGTTGTGAATTTGGGTACCGACGAGATGTAAAAGAGATCAAGATAGGAGCGGTCTTGAGAACAAGTGTTAAAGAAAGGTTGGTTCGATGCTACGAGACTACATTGAGGTTTTGCTTGGTCATACGAAGACATGCCGTGGTTGGACATTGATATTGTGGCACCGATTGCCAACAAAAGAAGGTTTTCTCCAAAGGAAATGAAAGTTCGCGATGCGTCCCGAGATGTCGAGAAAATCAAAGCCGGTTATGAAGCGCTCAATGGTTTTTAGTCATACTTTATCCACAAAGGTTGCTAATGTGGTGCCTGTGCTCAAGAAGGATGGTAAAGTACGAATGTGTGTGGATTACGAGATCGAACAAAGCAAGTCCGAAAGATTATTTCCACTTCCTCATATTGATGTTTCGTTGACAACATTGCTCAAAGATAAGGTTTTCCTTCATGGATGGTTTCTCCCTACAATCGATCAAAATGGCCTCAAGACATGGAGAAGACTACTACAACGGGGCACTTTCGCTACAAGGTTATGCCGCTCGGATCGAAGAACGCAGCGCCACTTATCGCGCTATGGTGACATTGTTTCATGACATGATTCATCACGAGATAGAGGTCTACGCCGACGACATGATAGCTCGATCACGCATCAAGAAGAACATCTTGATCATTTGCGTAAACTATTTGACAGATTGAAGAAGTACAGATCGAGACTTAATCCTAACAAGTGCACCTTGGAGTCGATCCTAAAACTCCTAGGGTTTGTTGTCGCGGTAAAGGTATTGAGGTTGACCGCCAAGGTTAAAGCTATTCAAGAGATGCCAGCCCCCGACCGAGAAGGAAGTCGAGGTTTCTTGGGCCGATTGAATTACATTGCCGATCATTGGACACCTAACTCTACTTGTGAGCCAATCTTCAAGTTACTTAAGAAAGATCAAGTAGTGGAATGGAACGAGATTGCCGATCACTTTTGACAAAATCAAGGAGTACCCAGTAATCCTCCTATCCCGATGTCACCAAGGAAGACCTCTTATCATGTACTTGATGTTTGAGAATTCAATGGGGTGTGTTGGGGCAACATGACGAGTCCGGTCGAAAAGAGCATGCAATATACTACCTTAGCAAAAGTTTACCGATCGTGAAACAAGATACTCACACTTGAGAAAACTTGCAACGCTTTGGCTGGCTGTCACGAGTAAGACAAAGATATGTTGACTCACACTACCTTGTTGATTTCCAAGATGGATCCGATAAAATACATATTTGAGAAACCAGCTCTTTCCGAAGAATAGCAAGATGGCAAATGATCTTGACCGAATATGACATCCAAGACACTTCTCGTAAAGCGGTCAAAGGAAGTGTGGTAGCCGATCATTTGGCTCATCGTCAGATGACTATCGCCTATGCGCTCAATTTCCGATAAGATGTTCTACTAGTTACAGAGAAGAACCGTGCCTGCATTTAAGGACCCGAACAAGGATCCCGATGGACCATGGTCTTTGATGGAGCCTCAAACTCACTTGGCAATGGCTGGCCCCATCATTACATCTCCTACAAAGGACACACGCCTTTCACCGCCAGATTATGTTTCGCTTGCACTAACAACATAGCCGAGTACGGTTGCATCATGGGTCTTAAAGTCGCTATTGACTTAAGAATCAAGTTCTTACAAGTGTATGGAGACTCACTTTAGTGATCACCGATAAAGGCGAGGGATACGAGCATCCGAATCTCATTCCAGACGAGAGCATGTTCGAGTTTGATCCCCTACTCAAGAGATTACTTTTGATCATATTCCACGAGAAGAGAATCCCAGACGATTGGCTACTATGTCGCCTATGTTCAAGGTTAGATGGGACAACGAGGCTCCCTGATCATCATTGAGAAGTTCGACGAACCACAGATTGTTATGAGCTTGACACGTAAGAGAAACCTTGGTACTATGACGGAAGAGGTATCTCGAGACTGTGAATATCCGCAGGGCATCTCAATGATAAGAAGTTCATGAGAAGATTTGCATCCAAATTCTTCCTCAAGAACGGCATCTTATACAAGCGCAACCACGATCTGTAATTATCTACTGTAGACCGTAAAACAACAAGATGTATCATGGAAGAGTTACACGAAGGCGCATTTGGTACCCATTCTAGTGGACATACCATGGCTAAGAAGATTTTGAGAACAGGTTACTATTGGTCCACCATGGAAGCTGATTGTCACCGCTATGCTCGATCTTGTCACAAGTGCCAGATTTATGCCGACAAAGTACACGCACTCAAAGACTCGAATGTTTTAACTCCTTGGCCTTTGCAATGTGGGCATTGACATGATTGGGAAATCAAACCCACCGCCCAACGGACATCGGTTCATCCTTGTGGCAATCGATTACTTCACCAAGTGTAGAAGCGCCTCGTATGCATCTCGTTACAAGAATGTTGTGGCTCGATTCATCAAACATAATCTTATCTCTCGATCGCACTCCCGAAAGGATTATCACGTATAACGGTTCCAATCTCAACAATAAGATGATCACCGAACTCGCACGCAGCTCAAGATCAAGCATCACAACTCTTCTCCTTATCGGCCTAAGATGAGGGCGCAGGAAGCCGCCAACAAGAATATTAAGAAGATTATACGAAAATGACAGGACATACAAGGATTGGCATGAGATGTTACCATTTGCTCTTCATGGTTATCGGACTACAAAGACGGACATCCACAGGGCAACCCCTTCTCTCAGATACGGTATGGAAGCCGCCTTACCTATCAAGGTCCGATACCCTCAACCGTAGTCCTTCAGATGCAGAGCTAAGGAAGACGATCGATCCGCATCGCTTGACCGATTAACTTGATTGATGAGAACGACTCGCCCATCCGCCATGGATGATTTATCGTAAACGATCGATCGAGCATTTAACAAGAAGGTCAAGCACCGAGTCTACCAAGTCGGTGATCTAGTAGTCAAGTGCATCATCCTTCCACAAGGTGATCCCAGGGGCAAATGGACTCCCACCTATGAGGGACCATTTGTAGTCAAGACAGTGTTTTTCGGCGGAGCTATGATACTTAGCACCATGGATGGTGAAGACTTCCCACACCCTGTGAACGCAGACATAGTCAAAAAATACTACGCATAAAAGAGACCCGCTAGGTCGACTGGCCTATGCAAAATAAAGGGCATTCTGGCGAACCAAAAGGGTCGGGCAAAAGTTAAGGATATATACAAAACATGTACACACGGCAAGTCGAAAACCTGAAAAGGAAGCTTGGGCAAAAAAGGGTATCCCGGTAGACTGAAAACCCGAAAGGGCGGTCTAGGCAAAAGTTAGGGATTTAAGCGTACAACTATGTCTCTTCCAGATCACCGCCTGCATCACTATCAAGATTCAAGATTCAAATGGCGAAGATCGCCTACTCACTTTCTACAAAGAAGGAGATGAGATAATTGAAATATATGAGTACTAGCATAGTTGGAACTTAACGAGATTGTTTCGCATGGCTTTTACCTTCTTGTGTACAAACTACTTGGCCATACGCCACATTTCAAATAAACGCAAATTCTTTCTCTTTACAATTCTTGTTGTTGTCGTTTGCAATAAGTCCAACGTTTGCTTTGAATGATTATATGCATTTGACAATAAAAATCTAATCGCAAACATACGAAAAGTGAACATACAAAAGTGCTTACTACAGGCTCCAGGAATTGGGACGACGAAGAAAGTCACCAAAAACATTCCCCCGTAGAGCATGATCCCTACAAAGGTATCACTCACAACACAACTTCCCCAGCAGAGCAAAAGGGAATCCACGAGCAGCAATTCCACTCAACTAAGTAAAGTTACATCACTCTCCAAGCAGTAACACCTCACCGCTAGTCAAGGTATTTATCCCCAGCGGATATCTCTCAGTCTTTTCCCTTTCTCCCCAACAGCAGTATCCAGACCCGAAACTTGGTCAGATAGTGCATCGGAGGAGCCTACATCTTCATTCCCCAGCTAGAGATTACAACGGGTTCCTGACTCTTCCAACCCGGTCTCCCGGCAACTATCAAATGCTCTCCAGCGAGATCTACACTCAGAATCCCCCAGTAGAGCGCCTCCTAAATTTCCTCAGCAGGATCTTAATACAGAATCCCCAACAGATCGCCTCCCAGACTCTCCTCAGCAGGTTCTATATATGAGATCTCCAACGACGAGCCTCTCAAATCTCTACCTTCCTCAACAATATCTAGGCCCAAGACTTGGTCAGATAGTGCATCGGAGGAATCCAGGGTATCTTTCTTCTCCTTCAAAATCAGGGACTTCCACCTACTCAATTCCCCAAGCAGGAGTCGGAAATCCTCAAATAGAACATCCGCATCTTCTTCAAGATGGATATGTTTTGAAATACCACAACATCTATCATTCATACATTACTCATAAAGTCATAATTCATGCATATGTCATTCATATACACTGTCATGCAGCTGTCATACCCCAAAATTTTCCCTCCATCCACTCAAGAGATTTCATACATCTATACTCAAAGATTCCTCAAGAGTTGATCAGACAAACTCTCTCCTAGACAATCAACCCAAACTAAGGTTTGGTATCTCTCAGGTCAAGATGGACTTCCAATATCTCCAATGGTCTTCATGCTTCCTCATATGTTTCAAAGATTCTCCATGTCAAGTTTCAAGCCTCACAAGTCAAGTTTCCTCGCATAATTGCTCGATGGTTGAAAATCTTGATTGGACAAAAGTCAACTATGGTCAACATACACAAACTTCATAATTTTGGGTCAACATCCTCATTTTGAAGTTACATTCATCATTTGATCAAGGGTTGATCATGATTCATCAAGAAAACTCAAGATTTGCTCAAAAGTCAAACTTTCTAAATTAGGGTTTCTAGGTGAAAAGTCAATCAACTTTGACTGATCATAACTTTTCATACTTTCTCGTAAATTTTCCACCACCTCTTGTTTTGAAGGAAATTCAATTTCTACAACTTCATGTCTCACAAGAATGTCCAAAAATGCTTCATTTGAGAGGTATAGCTCAAAACATTACAGTCATTTTCAAAGTCAACAAAAGTCAACTTTTGTTTTGAGGATATATTGAGCATGGAAACTCCAATTGAGATGAGACAAAAATGTTGGTTAGAGGACTCTTAGAGCTTTCCAAAAGTCCAAGAACACTCAAAAATGTGGAACATTGAGCAAGATACACTATTCGTAAGTTGGGCAATTTTGGACAATTGCACAAAAGGACATTTTGGTCAAATGCAAAATTTTCCAAATGGGCCTAAAATCTTTTGGTCCAAACTTGTTCATGACATGATTTTTGACCCATAAATGTTATTATGGTAATTTTCTATTTTTATGATTTATATTTGAATTTTATAACATTTAATTCAAAAATAAATTATATAAAATATGAAAATTAAGTATTTTTTCAAAAGGATTGGATTTATATCTTCCTTGAAGTCCAAGAAAGCCCATGATTCATACCAAATTGTGCTAGCCTTTGATTCATGAGAAAATCAAATTTTTCAAAGATTTGATTTATTTTAATGGAAAATAGTTGCACATTGATGGATCAATCTTTTTCACTCCTTTGCCATCCAAACTTTCTATAAATGCTCAAGAAGATCATCAAGCCACGTGACGAAACCCTAGCTCAAGCCAAACCCTTGTTCTTGCAAAAATTTCAAGAATTCTTGAAAATCGAATTTTAAAAGCACCACTCTCAAGCACTCAATCGTGTTTCGAGGTAAGTTTGAGTAAGTATACACTCTGCCATGGATTAAAACTAGTTAATCGATCCATATACATTCATACATACTTGAATTTTTCTTGAAATTGCATATTATTATTCCGTGTTTTAATGGATTCTAATGCTTGCAATGTGTTCATGAGATGCTAAGGGAAGGATCCGTAATCGTCGTGACTTTGAACGTCGGAATCGTGTTTGGCCATTGTTAGGGTTAGGAATCGAGAAGCTCAACCGCCCGACAGCGATTCGCTTGAAACCGATGCCACCAATGGATTCGGAGGTCCGATTTAGGTGGACTAGACCTCTTTGCTTTTAAATTTCGATTTTGCGTGTTTTAAGATCACCGTCGCCGAGAGAAGACGAGCTAGGGCCCGCCGTTGACTGGCCGACCGGCGTATGCGCATGGCAAAGCGAGCCTTCCGATTCGCCTCTCATCTAATCTAGTACCCCACCGTGCCGATCGTGCATTGACCTCTCCATGGCGACGCTGCGGTTGCTCATCATCCCACGCTGCTTCATATCACCAAATGACGGATGGCGTGGTGGTTAAGACACTTCCTGTGCAAAGATACTCTCCCATGTCTCCAGTTCGATTCCCACTGGCACCGGTTTTCCTTCCTTTTTCTAAACTTGCAATATTTTCATATTTTCTAATTTTCTAATATTTTTGCATTGTTTTAATTTCTTTTCATATTTTTATTTCTGCATTTAAAAATCATCAAAAATTAATTTTCTTTTTGCATTTACTTTCTGAAAATCTTTATTTAATTTATAAAATTAAAAAATATATTTTTGCATGCATATTTATTTTTATTCATATTTTTGCATTTTGATCACTTTTAGTTCATTTTAAATTATTAAATTGCATCCAAAAAATCCCAAAAATTTATTTTAGCATATTTATATTATTTCCAGCATGTAATAATTTTCTCATATAAAAATTTGCATTTTTCTAACATTTTTTCTCTTATTCGATTCATCTCGTATTTTCCGATTTCTCATTCTTTTACAGGTTGATCCGATTCAGACGTTTTTTATCATTTTATTTTTTCAAATAATGTAACTGCTCATGGGATGTAATAGTTTAAAATTAGGTCTTTATTTTCCACATTTTAAATTATGTATCTGCCCCAAAGCCTTGTAATAGCGTAGGATTTACCTTTCCGCATCTTTACATTCCGCATTTTAATTTTGGCACCCTATAAATTGCTAGTAACTAGGCGTGTATGGCAAGATAATAATGAACTTAGCCCACTAATTTTCAAGATAAAATATCTGAAATCAACACACTTCTTTCACACATGCACCCCTTAGGGTAATTCTCTCTCGTTGCCTTTGCGAATCACAAATGGCATGTCCCTCGAACGTAGAGGTATCCTAGCACCGTTGCCTACAAACAAATCATCATAGTCCCTACGATACAAAGATTATAAGACCCACGATGTCGCCTCCGAATACATGATCTTGACCCTCGATTGTCGCCTACGAAAAATGATGATAGTCCCTTCGAATGTGCTAGGATACTTCCTACAAGTTGCCTTCAATGACCATCCGATGTCCCTTCGAATGTCCCGCTTACATCCAACGAATGGAGCTACCTACTAACTAATGGTATGGCTAGCGCTATTCTAAAGGAACGTAAAAGTATGAAAACGACCAGTTCTGAGTGGGTAAATAAGTCTTTTAGTTGCTTGCTCTAAACCAAATACTTTTCACACCACACACTCTTTTTCAAAGTTCAAACTCTTTTCAAAAACGAAACATTTCCGAACACTTTGTATACACTCCTACATGAGTCATTACAAAGTCAAAGCGAAATGCCTTTTCAAAACATTTTTGTCAAACACACAGAAAGCAATTTTAAAAAAGTGATCTAGAGAAAATAAGAGCCCGTAGAATAAACTGCGGATGGAAAGGGGTGCTAATACCTTCCCTTTTCATAACCTTCTCCCTTACTCAGAATCTAAACGAAGGTCTTTTTCTGTACTTTTACCTTCCCTTAATTGGATAAAAATAAAAGTCGGTGGCGACTCTTGCTATCCGCACATTTGCGATACAAAATCACTAAAAGTCAGTTCACCATGTTACAGGGTGCATGTGTGAAAGAGTGTGTTGTTTCAGATATTATATCTTGAAATTAGAGTGAGCTATGTCCAATTTTAGTCTTGCCATACACGCCTAGTTACTAGCAATTTATAGGGTGCGAAATTAAAATGCGGAATGTAAAGATGCGAAAGATAAATGTCCACGCTATTACATGGCTTTGGGGCGTATACATAATTTAAACTTGGAAAATAAAAGCCCTAATTAAAACTATTACATCCCATGAGCAATTACATTATTGGAAAAAGAAAACAAGAAAAGAAATCGCTCAAACGGATAACCTCGTGAAAAGATGAGAAAATCTAAAATACGATGAAATCGAATAAGAGGAAAATATTAGTAAAATGCAAATTTTGAATGATAAAAATATGACATGTGGAAATAACATAAATATGCTAAAATAAGTTTTTGGGATTTTTGGATGCATTTTAATAATTAAAACTAATTAAAAGTGATTTAAATGCTAAATTATGAATAAAATAAAATATGCATGCAAAACAATATTTTTAATTTTATAAATTAAATAAACATTTTATGAAAATAAATGCAAAAGGAAAAATATTTTGATGATTTTTAATGCATGAGAGAAAATATTGAAAAGAATTAAAATACATGAGATATATTAAATAAATAAGAAAATATGAAAAGTTTGAAGTTTGTAAAAAGAAAACAACCGTCCCAGTGAATCGAACTCATGACATGGGAGAGCATCTTTGCGTGAAGCGCCTAACCACTAGGCCACTTGACATCCGTGTTGGAAAAGACAAAACAAAAGCATTTGAATGATGACGCCGTGAGAGGTTTGAAACGAGTCGTCGTGGACCCCAACGTGAACGAGCGAATCAGAGCAAGCCATCGTGCCACGCCAGCCCACGCCGGTCAAGCAAACGTCAACGACGCCGGAGCCCTAGCTCCTACCGCCTTCTCCGCCAACCCGAAACGAAACCAAGAAAATACGAACGATAAATGGGAAAGGGGACCTTACCCCCCTAAATCGACCCTCCTGAATCCATTGGTGGCATTAGTTTTGGCTAAATCGTCCTGTATCTATCAGTTCGAATCAAACAGTTCATCAAACCCTAGCCATGGCAACGTGAGATTTGGACGCTCAACCTGCTAGCGATTGCCCGGATCGTATATGGAGCCTCATGAACACAATAAAACATTAGAATCGATTGAAACGGCGATAATAAAAATGCAAAATTAAGAAAAGTTGAATATGTATGCATGTATATAGCTCGACTGGTGGTTTGATCAATTGTAAGGATGTATACTTACTCAAACTTACCTCCCGAACACAATGGAATGATTTTTGAGGTGAAAGTGGCTGGAAATTCAAACACGATTTTGGACAATTCTTGAAAAATTTTGGCAAAATAAGGGTTGTTGTAAGGGCTTGGCTTTCTTGTCAGCATAATGCTTGGTATTTATAGAAGGATTTGAGAGTGCAAAGAGAGTGAAAAAATATTGAGTAATGAATGTGCAATATTTCCTATTTAAAACAAATCAAATTTTCTTGAAAATTTGATTTTCCTTCCATGTGCAAGCAAATCACGAAATTGGCAAGTGTTTTGGGCTTCCTTGGACCTCATGTTTGATCAAAATCCAATCATCTTGAAAACATATCTTATTTTCATATTTTATATAATTTAATTTTGAATTAAATGGTTTAAAATTCAAAAATAAATTATAAAAATAGAAAATTGCCATGGCCAAGCATTTATGGGTCACAATTAATGTCATGAACAAGTTTGGATCAAAAGATTATAGGCCCATTTGGAAAATTTTGCATTTTGACCAAAATGTCCTTTTGTGCAATTGTCCAAAATTGCCCAACTTCTGAATAGTGTATCTTGCTCAATTTTCCATGTTTTTGAGTGTTCTTGGACTTTTTGGAAATCTCTAAGAGTCCTCTAACCAACATTTTTGGTCTCATCTAAATTGGAGTTTCCATGCTCTATATATCTTCAAAACAAAATGTTGAGTTTTTGTTGACTTTGAAAAGGACCTATAATGTTTTGAGCCATACCTCTCAAATGAAGCATTTTTTTAACATTCTTGTGAGACATGAAGTTGTAGAGAATTGAATTTCCTTCAAAACAAGAGGTGGTGGAAAAATTTCTGAGAAAGTATAAAGAAGTTATGCTCAGTCAAAGTTTGGTTGACTTTTCTCAAAGAAACCCTAATTTAGAAAGTTTGACTTTTGAGCAAATCTTGAGATTTCTTGATGAATCATGATCAACCCTTGATCAAACGATGAATTTAACTTCAAAATAAGGATGTTGACCAAAAATCATGAAGTTTGACTGTATGTTGACCACAGTTGACTTTTTGTCCAATACAACTGATTTTCAACCATCTGAGCAATTATCTGAGCAATCTTGACTTGTAAGGCTTGAAACTTGACATGGAGAATTTTTGAAGCATATGAGGAGGCATGATGAACATTGGAGATGTTGGAAGTCCATCTGGAGCTGAGAATTGCCAAACCCTAGTTTGGGTTGATTGTCTAGGAGATGGTTTGTCTGATCAACCTTTGAGGACTCCTTGAGTATGGATGTATGGAATGTCTTGAGAAGATGGAGGGCAAATTTTGGTGTATGATACCCCTGCTCAATCTTCTTGTACCGAAGGGTTAGATTGGCATGCGTGCCTTCGTGACTCGGAGGTAGAAGATGATTGAACACTTGAGTACACCCGAAAATTTGCACTACCGGTGATGCAGGAATGGGCTTGTGATTCCATTTGGGGAAGGTAGAGACTTTGCTGGGAATGAGTCATACGCTAGACTCGAGAATGTCGCCTAATAGGAAAATTAATGATGGGCTTAAGATGCCATCCGAAAGATCGATGCCGGGAGTGAGCCGACGCTAGGCTCAGAGATGTTCTTGATAGTGGAAGGAGCGCGAGACGGGCTTAAGATGCCATCCGAGGAGTCGATGTTAGACTTCGTGCTCATCTTTGAATGAAGTTATTGGTTTGTATTGGTTTTTAACCAAATATGCAGCATTCTGAAAGTGGAGAAATGTTGGCAAGTAGCCGGAGATGGGCTTAAGATGCCATCCAAGGCAACTGAGTCGTATGCCAGACTCTGTAGTTCCTGTTGATAATAAGAAGGAATCAGAATAAATCTTCGTGCCGGTTACTCTAAGGGAGGTAGTAGTTGGCAAAATGTGGATATCTTCCTTGTTGTGCATCGGGTGTTGATCCACTGCCTGTTATCGGAGGATAACTTGTGATCGTTTAGATAGCTTTCCCGTCTGGATTCGGGTATTAATCCTGGATCAGTTGTTGGAGGAAAACAAGGACAATCGTTCAAATAGTTTTCCTGCCTCGCTTTACATCTCGACCGCTTGTCGGAGGACAACTAGGGCGGTCGCTCGATAGCTTTCCGCCGAGATTCGGGCTTATCTCGACCGTTGTCGGAGGACAACCAGGTGGTCTTTCGATAGTTATCCCGCCGAGATTCGGGCTTAACTCGACCGCTGCGCAAGTGATTTCCATCCTGCTTTGGAGAAAACAAGAGAAACTTTGATAGAATATTTGTTAGTCTTATGCAAAGTATGATGCATGACAATGCGTATGAATGACATATGCACAAATTATGACTTTTATGAGTAATGTATGAATGATAGATGTTGTTGTATTTCAAAACATATCCATCTTGAAGAAGATGCGGAAGTTCTGCTTGGAGATTTCTGACTTCTGTTTGAGGATGGAGATCCTGAGAAGATAACTTCGATTCCTCCGGTGCACTATCTGACCCAGTTTTAGGCCTAGATATTATTAAGGACGGTAGAGGTATGCTGTCGAGGATCTTGTGTGTAGACCCTGTTGGGGAGAATCTTGAAGGTACTCTACTGGGGATTTTGTGTAAATCTTGGCCGAGAGTACTTGATAGTTGTTGGGAGACCAAGAAGAATGGGCCCGTTGTAATCTCCGATCGAGGGATAAGAGGTGTAGGTTTCCTCCGGTGCACTATTTGACCAAGTTTCGAGTCTGGATACTGCTGCTGGGGAAAAGGGAAATTGTTGAGAGATATCCGTTGGGGATAAACATCTTAGTTGGGGATGAAATGTTATCGTCAAGACAAAGCGTAATCCGCTTAAGTTGAGTGGAATCATTGCTCGGGGACCGACGCATCTAATCGGGAAGGTTTGTAATGAATGACATTTCTGTGGGGATCCTGCTCTGCGGGGAAATGTTGGTGACTTTCGTCGTCACCCCAATTCCTAGAGCCTGTAGCAATTATCTTTGTATGTTCACTTTTCGCATGATTGTGATTAGATTCTTATTGTTAGATGCATATAATCATTCGAAGCAAACATTGGACTTTATGCAAACAACAACAACGGCAAAAGATTGTAAAGAGAAAGAAACTTGTATTTATTTGAAATGTATGGCCAAATAGTTTGTATACGAGAAAGGTAAAAGCTATGCGAAACAATCTCGTTAAGTTCCAACTATGCTAGTACTATATTTCAACTATCTCATCTCCTTGTCACAAGAGAAAGTGAGTGGACCGATTGTCGCCATTTGAATCTTGAATGCCGATAGTAGTCCGAAGAAGGTGACCGGACGAGACAGAGTTGTACGCTTAAATCCCTTATTTTTCCTAGACCGCCTTTCGGTTTTCACCACCGATACCTTTTCGCCCAAGCCGCTGTGTTTTCGACTTGCCGGTATACATGTTTTGTATATATCCTTAACTTTTCCCGAACCCTTTGGTTCGCCAGATGCCCTTATTTTTGCCTAGGTCACCGACCTAGCGGGTCTCGCTCATGCGTAGTATTTTTGACTATGTCCGCTCACATGTGTGGGAAGTCCTCATCATCCATGGTGCTAAGTATCATAGCTCCGCCGAAAATACCGCCCCGACTACAAATGGTCCTCATAGGTGGGAGTCCATTTTCCCTCGATCACCTTGTGGAAGAATGATGCGCTGACTACTAGATCACCGATTTGGTAGACTCGATGCTTGAACTTTGTTAAATGCCCCGATCATTCGCTTCGATAGATCCGCCCATGGCAAATGGATGCGAGTCGCTTCTCATCAATCAAATTAATCCGTCAAGGTGGGTCTGACCCAATCGCTTCGCTTAACTCGGCCCCGAGGACTCGTTGAGGGTATTCGAACCTCAATCGTAGGACTGCCCATACCGTATACAAGAGAGAAGGGGTTGCCCCTGCTGATGTTCGTCAGAAAGCGATAACCATGAAGAGCTTAATGGTAACATCTCATGCCAATCTTTGTAAGTCACCGCATTTTCTCAGATAATCTTCTTAATGTTCTTGTTGGCGCTTCCACCGCGCCATTCATCTTAGGCCGATAAGGAGAAGAGTTGTGATGCTTGATCTTGAACTCGTGCAGTTCTATGATCATCTTATTTTGAGATTGGAATCGTTATCTGTGATAATCCTTTCTGGAGTGCCATACCGATGATAAGATTATGCTTGATGAAACGAGCCACAACATTCTTGGTAATCGATGCGAACGAGGTCGCTTCTACCCATTTGGTAAAGTAGTCAATTGCCACAAGGATGAAACGATGTCCGCTGGAAGCGTGGGCTTGATTTCTCCGATCATGTCAATGCCCCACATTGCAAAAGGCCAAGGAGTGTTAGAACATTTAGAGGTACCGAGGTACGTGCACTTTGTCGGCATAACCGCACTTGTGACAAGATCGAGCGAAGGTGACAATCGCTTCCATGGTGGACCAATAGTAACTGCTCTCAAAATCTTCTTAGCCATGGTGTGTCCACGGAGGGTACCAAATGCGCCTCGTAACTCTTCCATGATACGTATTGCTATTTTCTCGTCTACACAATGGAGTAAGCACAAGTCGTGGTTGCGCTTTGTATAAGATGTCGCATCGAGGAAGAATTTGGATGCAAATCTTCTCATGAACTTTATCATTGATGATGCCCCTGTGGATATTCCCGAGTCTCAAGATACCATTTCACGCCATAGTACCAAGGTTTCTCTTCTGTACCAAACTCATAACAATACGGTTCGTCAAACTTCTCAATGATGATCTCGAGCCTCGTTGTCCCATTTGATCTTGAACATAGATGACATAGTAGCTAACGCCCGCCAACCGATTCTCTCGTGGAATATGACAGTAATCTCTTCAAGTAGGGATCAAACTCGTAACATGCTCTTGATATGGAATGAGGTTCGGATGCTTCGATCCCACTCACCCTTAACTCGATCGATCACTAAAGTCGAGTCTCCATACACCGTAAGAACTTGATTCTAAGTCAATAGCAGTTTTGATACCCATGATGCACGCTCAGATTCGCCATGTTATTGGTGCAACTAAAACATAATCGCGGTGAAAGGAGTATGTCCATCAGGGATGTAATGATGGTGCCAATGCCATTGCCAAGCGCTCGAGGCTCCATCAAAACCATGGTCCATCGATCCTTGTTCGTGTCCTTCGTCCGGCCTCGGTTCTTCACAATCAAGAATTAGTAAAACATCTTCGTTCGAAATTGAACCGCATAGATCGATAGTCATCTACGGCTTGATGAGCCAAATTATCGGCTACTACACTTCCTTTGATCGCTTTCGAGAAGTGTATCGGATATCGATTCGGTCGATCATTTGCCATCTTGCTATTCTCCGAGAGAGGTGTTTCTCAAATCAACAAAGTAGTGTGAGTCAACATATATCTGCCTTAGTCGGCGAGCAGCCCAAGCCAAAGCGCTGCAAGTTTTCTCGAGATGTGCGATCTTGTTTCACAACAAGAAACTTTTGCTAAGGTAGTATATTGCATGCTCTTTTCGACTGCACTGCCATGTTGCCCCAACACACACCACATTGAGTTCTCTAGTACCGTCAAGTACATGATAAGAGGTCTTCCTTCGCATGCGGCATCGTGATAGGAGGATTCAAGGTACCTTGATTTTGTCAAAAGCGATCCGCAATCGCCATTCCATTCTACCACTTGATCTTTCTTAAGTAACTTGAAGATTGGCTCACAAGTAGCGCTAGTGTGCAATGAATCTGCAATGTAGTTCAATCGCCCAAGAAACCTCCGACTTCCTTCTCAAAGGGAGTCGGCATTCTTGAATAGCTTTAACCTTGGCGGGTCAACCACAATACCTTTACCATCGACAACAAACCTAGGAGTTTTCCGGATCGGACTCAAAAGTGCACTTAGTCCGATTTCTTCAACCTATCAAACAGTCGCAAATGATCAAGATATTCTTCTTCACCGGATCGAGCTATCATGTCGCCGACGAGACCTCTATCTCGTGATGAATCATGTCATGAAATAATGTTACCATAGCATGTCGATAAATGGCGCCCCTGCTCTTCAAATCCGAAAGGCATAACCTTGTAGTAGAAAGTGCCCCATGTTGTAACGAAAGTAGTCTCTCCATGTCTTCGTGGAGCCATTTTGATCCGATTGTAACCGGAGAAACCATCCATGAAGGAGAAAACCTTATGTCGAGCGGTGTTGTCAACCGTAACATCAATATGAGGAAGTGGGAAATCGCTTTCTGACTCGCTTTGTTCGATCTCCGAATTCACACACATTCGCATCTTACCATCCTTCTTAGGCACTGAACCACGTCGCAACCCATCGTGGATAGGAAGTAACAACTAAGAAACCGTGTTGAACTGTTTACAACTTCGCTTTGATTTTCTCTCGACATCTCGGACGATGCGATTTAACCTTCTGCTTCACCGAGAAAACCTCTTTGTTGGCAACCAAAGGTACCACAATATCAAGGTCCAACCCGCATGTCTTCGTATGACCAAGCAAAACCTCAATATAGTCTCGTAGCATCCGAACCAATCTTTCTTTAACATCGCTCTCAAGACCCGCCTCCTATCTTGATCTCTTTTCGCTCCATCGCACCAAATTCACAACCTCAACTTGCTCTTCGTGGTCAGATAACTCGCCTTCTCAGAAAGGGCCCGACAAGTACTCGAACTTCACAATCTTCCTCACTTTCGCTTCGCTTGGAAGATCGGATTATCAAGTCATATTAGCAATAACATAGTCATATCAACGAGATTCGAGTGATTCGCAGTTGTATCACGTGGGTGTGTAAGAAACACATAGCTTTTGAAGGGGTGATAAAGTAAAAGAAAAACAATCAATTGAATGCAAAAGTCCAACGATTTTATTGAATGAAAATATGCAAATGACAGATAATAACCCTCACAAACGAGCCATGATGCCCTGGGTAAGGCACTAGGCTTTATTATTCAAAACAAAGAAAATACGAAAAGCAAAACAAATCAAGAGTGATTACTCCTGGCTGAAGGAGATTGGTATGACGTCTTCAGTCTTCCAATTGCTGAGCCCTTCGTCTGGAGTTGGGAAGATCCACTTGCTGATGTCGAAGTCGTTGTCGTCGTCTTCTATAGCATGGATTCCACTCTGGCTAATGTGAAAAGGAAGTTGGCCGGCACGTTCGCGGCGTATCATCTTCGACCTTGATGGTGAAGCCTAAACCGCCTTGTCAAATTTGAAAGGGAGATCGTGAGCTGACCCCAAATAGAACTACCTCCCTTCAACCGCCGCTACATCTTTCGCTAGGCAATCCTAGGCGAGCTTGTGTAACTTCAGAGTGATTGGAGAGTCAACAAGCATGACTCGGTATTGTTTCAAAAGTTTGACAGAGTCTCAAAGAATTCTTCCATCTCAAGATAACGGAATGATCAGATGATCGACCATATACTCTTCTTCACCACATACCGTAACAACCTTCCCTTTCACCGGTATTTCACTCGATGCAAAGTAGAGGTATACCGCCCCATGTATCCAAGGGCCCAAGTAGGCAAGAGTAGGCTGGACGGATGTCCATGACAAAGAAAGTGGAATCAAAAGTCCGGGAACCGACTTTAACAAAGTAGTGAGTTTCCAAGCACCGCTCGCTTATAACCATCAAAAGCTCACAATTATGTCACCGGTCTCGTAACCAACCCTTCGACATCGAGTCGATCAAAAGCGCCTTCGAAGGATATTCAGAGCGTAACCGATCCACCAAAACATGAGACAATGTGGCGCCTTGCATTCAACTAAGATGTGCAAGGCTTTGTTGTGTTTCTTTCCCAGAGTCAAATCAAGATCGAGAAGCCTAGGCTGTTGTTGGCAGCCAGGCTAGCAGTACAAACTTCAAACTGGTCGGTGGTAGTGTCTTGCGGCACATGAGCATTTTTCAGAAACCTCACCAAGGCGTTAGCATGAGCCTCAGAGCACAAGAGCAGTAGCAAGCATGGAGATTTTGGACGAGTCTCGTCCCTAACTGCTCCACAACATTGTAGTCACTTTTCTTGATAATCTTCTTAATTTCTCCATTTCTTGTTTGGAGGTGTCTTCAGCAACTTCCTTTGGTACTTCTGGCTGAGCAGGACGAGTCACTGGTTCTTTCCCTCTAGCTTGGGGAACAGGTTGAATAGCTGGAGTCGCGATGTCTTTTGGAGGAGAGATTTTTGGAGAGAAAACCTTCCTGATCCGATCACCTTACTTGATCCTGATGTTGTCAATGTCGAATGGTAGCTTCAATCGTAAGACCTTCAATGGTCGAGGGTCTTGCTTGACGCCACGATAGTAAACATCACCCATAATTCCAAGGGATAGCCTTGTCGAGGAATATGGAACCGGTCTTGGAGAAGTAATGATGAGGGTGCCACTGGGCACGTAATCGGCAGAGGAAACTTATTGTGTTAACATCAGCATAATCACCCCATTCGGTCGCCTTAACGTCTTCAATAGGGATCTTGTAGCTCTCAGGAACAGTGTACTTCACCATGTAATCATACTTTCCACTTGGCTGTCCCAAGGTATCCCACACTGATGGTGTTGTCTGATTCGCATTGTCAATCTTCAACTTAGACATATCTTCACATAGCTTCTGCACAGCTGGTTTCAGAAATAGTATCTCACGGTTATCCATCATGCATCGAACACGCCTTCTCAACCAAGCACAACCATCAGTGCATTGGCACCAACGACAATTCTCCGGGCATCCCGATTGACACCGCTTGCAGCAAATTCTTCTTAATACCATCGAGGAATGGTCAAGTCATCTATGTTGAAAACATAAGTATCGCCGCCAACAAAGATTGGAACTTTTGTCGTGGTTAGGCATAGGCGTTGATCACATTCGAGTTTCAAGCAGAGGATCAAACTCAATCGCTTAGCTTCAATCATATCTTGAATCTTGTTCTTGAGCCCAACAATCATCCGCATTATGTCCATGGCTATTGGAATGGTAAGCACACTTAGCATTAGGATTGTATCTCTGAGAGGAAGTGTTGACATTCGAGGAGGATCCTCAAGGTAATCACCGCTTTCAACATGTGTTGCAAGGCTTGCACAATGGCATGTTGATCTTTGTAAACTGCCTCGCGGGCGATTCTCGACCACGCTGTCTCACCGAGGTTGCCGATGTAGGATCGAGATCACAACCGCCTCACTGCATTGAGCGCGTCGGTCTTGGCTCGCTTTTCCGACCATACACAATTAGCTTCTTTCTTACCACCAAAAGATCTCTTCGCAAAGATTTGAAGATGATTCTACATGAATCTTCCCACTCTTGATACCACTTCGATACGCCGTCATAATATCACCGATGAATCCTATCAAGAGTTTCCAATCGATGATTGAAGAACGGCCCGTTGTTCCCATAAACATATCAACCAACTCCCTATGGACAAGGGTGGCTGAACTCACCGCTAGATCTCTCAACTTCCGAGCATACCCTTGAACTTCTCATCACGACCAGACATACTTTGTAGTTGCATGCGAGTGGGTGTCAATTCAAGATTGTACTCATACCGCTTGTAGAAAGCATCCGCTAAGTTACCCAAGTACGGATACGATCATTCTCTAGTCGATAATACCACTCCAACCGAGTTCCGACAAACTCTTGAAAATAGTGCATCCACAACTCGCCATCTGTGGGATTGATCTTCTAGACATAGGACTTCGATGCGCTTGCACAAGACATGCCATCATATTTAGAAAAAGTGGAACTTTGAACTGGGAGGAATCATAACACCGTGGACAAGACTCGATCATCAAAATTCAGCCCGACATCTTCGTGTTTTCCACAAGATTCAAACGGTCTTCAAGTTGCTTGTACTTGTCATCTTCATCGTAGTATTGGCCATCATCATAGACTTTTTCGTGCTCATGCCGACTACCTTCACCATCACCCTTGTTACTTTGCTCATCCTCCTTCGACACTTCCTTCGAGAGCTCAATTCGACTAACCACCTAGGACCACCTTTGTAGCGCTCACCATGTTGAGAAGACCAACTACCTTCTTCTTCCCGTTGATGAGCTTCTTCAGATCTTCTTGGCCTTGGACCAAGCTAGTAAACATCCAAACCGAGCATTCCGAGCCCGGAGATCTTTGATGCTTGTTCAAGAGCCATTTCGCTAAAATAAATAGCGAGCAAATGAGAAAACCAATCTTCAATGTACCTGTGATGCAATGTTATGCTATGATATGCAATGTTTATGCGGATGTAATGCAATGTTTATGCGGATGCAATGCAATGTTTTCAAGGACCTTAGAGATTTAAATTTGTTAAACAAGCAATGAACAAACATTTATTAGTACTCTTTTTATTCTTTTTTTTCTTTTTAAGTACAAAAGATAGTTCAAACAAAATAAAAGAAAACAAATAAATCCCAAAGCTCTAAGTCTCCCATGGGGCTTCCTCTGGTGCCGAGGTGGCATGATGTCGCTCCTAGTGAAGTAGCTTGGTCAACTCTAGCACTTTCTTCTCACTTGCATAGCACCGAGCTTCAAATGTATCCCTCTTCTTTAGTTGAATCCAGGATCTCTTCAAGTCTTCAAAATCAGTAGGCATGTCGATGGAGAACAAGATAGGGTACGCCACCTATAGCAACAGTTCCATAATTATTGGTAAAACAGCGTGAATGGCATCATGAGGTTTTGAGCTCGAGATCTCACCCATTTGAGGTAAGGTTCCCAAGGAATGGAGTTCTCGTGCCCCAAAGTCTTGGTATCGCCTTCTTTACCATGCCCCAAGCGTATAAACCTTCGCATTCGAGATCGTGATTGTAGTCGAACACAATATCTTGGAGAAGCATATCATGCGGCCATCTCTTCGAGCAAAACCAAACCGACGAGAGCTAGAGAAGGGTTGTAAGTAATACCTCCCCTTATACCAAGTAGTGGTACATTAGGGAATTCTCCACAACACTCGATGAAGGTGAAACTTTTGAGAGAAAAGGTTCCAACGGATATCCGAATGAGAGAGTGACATTAGTCTTTGAGACCATCTCAACCTTTGTTCGCTCTTCAAACCGATGGAGGAGGTGCGAAATAAACCACATCGAAAGTAACGGTACGCAACACATGAGAGTTCCTTGTCTCTTAGTAGTACGAGTGTGGAGAGAATGTAGAATGTCTCCAAGTAAAGTAGGCACTGGATTATGGGTAAGGAATAACTTGATGGCGTTGACATCTATGAATTGATCCGAGTTAGGAATAGAACCAAACCATAGATTAGCAAGGCCACAATGTCTTCGAATGCATGGAAACTCATAACTTTGAGGAATTCTCGCTTTCTTAATTAAGAACTGGAAAGTAAACCCTTAACTCCACTTCTTGTTTCCCAATTGGCTTCAATGTCTGAGCGCTTTAGATGGAAGGCGGATGCGATGTCTTCGTACTTAGGAACCTTTTCCAAACTGGTGAATGGCATTTGGTCAAGAATAGGTACCCCAAGTAGCTTAGAGAACTCTTCCAAAGTAGGAACCAACCGATAACTGGGAATGTAAAGCAATGGTGTTTCGGATCAAAGAACCGAATAGGACATGCATCATATCTTCTTCAAAACCGAGATAACCAAATCAAGTAGATAACCATGTCTTTTGATGAACCGAGCATGGTCGGAATTTCTAAAACCAATTTTTGAGCCTAGAAGGTATACCCATGAAGTTGATTTAGATAGTCTTTCTAGAAGCCATAATCCCTACAAAAAGCAAAGATAAATCCCTAGGTCCTTGAAATAGTTAGAAATGATATGCAATGCGATGATGTCATGATGTCATGTTTGGCACACACAAACAATTCACACAATGAGCCTAGGTTAAGGCTTGCATGAGGTATAGGTGATTACCCCACCAAAAGTTTGAGTTGGTTCATCCTGTCCTATAATAGTAACCGGTTCTAGGAATCTCACATCATCGATCTTTCTCGAGGCGCTTATTTCAATACGACTACCAAGTGGTCGATCGAAAATATCCCAAAAGTCCGATCTTAATGAGCGTAGCATCGAGTATCAACCAACCTTAGTCTGACTCAAAGCCGCCATCTCACTACCTTCTAATGGCCAAGATGAGTCAATTAAGATTCTAAAAGTTTAGTTAGTGCTTGATGACACCACGCAGAAGCCAAATACTATCCTCAACTTGGGAATGAAGAGTGTCAGAACATCCAAAGTGTCACACTAACGTAGCCATCATGTTGACCGTTTCGATATACGTCTAACGGTCGCGATGATTTATTGCTACTTACCTAAAAGGAAACCCGGATTCGGGTGTAGGATCCCCCAACAATATAATACCCAAGCAACCCTTAAAGATAAAGCATACAAGTCAAACAAAAAGCAATAAAGTTGATCTAGAAAATCCCTAAGGCATTCTCTCTTTAGGGTATCTCCCCAGCAGAGTCGCCAGTTCTGTAATACAGTGAACTGACTTTATGTGTTTTTGTATCTCAAATGTGCGGATAGCAAGAGTCGCCACCGACTTTTCTTTTATCCAATTAAGGGAAGTTGAAAAGAACAGGAAAAGACCTTCGTTAGATTCAGAGTAAGGGAGAAGGTTATGAAAAGGGAAGGTATTAGCACCCTTTCCATCCGTAGTTATCTACGGCTCTTAGTTGCTCTTAGATCATCTTTTAAAATTGTGCTTTGTGTTTGACAAAAATGTTTTGAAAAGGCATTTCGCTTTGACTTTGTAATGATTCATGTAGGAATGTATACAAAGTGTTTGGAAATGTTTCATTTTTGAAAAGAGTTTGAACTTTGACAAAAGTGTCAAAGTAAAAGTATTTTGATTGAGCAAGCAACTAAAAGTCTTATTACCTACTCGTAATTGGTCGTTGTGTTATTTTACATTCCTTTAGAATAGCGCAATCCATACCATTAGTTGGTAACTCTATTTGTTGGACGAAGCGGACATTCAAGGACATCGATGGTCATAGAAGGAAACTTGTAGGAAGTATCCTAGCACATTCAAGGGACGATTATCACTTTTCGTAGGCAACAATCGAGAGTCAAGATCATGTATTCGAGGCGACATCGTGGGTCTATGATCTTTGTATCGGGACTATGATGATTTGTTTTGAAGGCAACGGTGCTAGAATACCTCTACGCTCGAGGGACATGACCATATTTGAATTCGTGAAGGCAACGAGAGAGAATTACCCTAAGGTGCATGTGTGAAAGAGTGTGTTGTTTCGTATATTATATCTTGAAATTAGAGTGAGCTATGTCCAATTTTAGTCTTGCCATACACGCCTAGTTACTAGCAATTTATAGGGTGCGGAAATTAAAATGCGGAATGTAAAGATGGAAAGATAAATGTCCTATGCTATTACATGGCTTTGGGGCAGATACATAATTTAAACTTGCGGAAAATAAAACTATTACATCCCATGAGCAATTACATTATTGGAAAAAGGAAAAACAGTAAAAGAAATCGATTGAAACGGGCAGATAATAAAAATGCAAAATTAAGAAAAAGTTGAATATGTATGCATGTATATAGCTCGATTCTGGGTGGTTTGATCAATTGTAAGGATGTATACTTACTCAAACTTACCTCCTGAACACAATGGAATGATTTTTGAGGGCTGAAAGTGGCTGGAAATTCAAACACGATTTTGGACAATTCTTGAAAAATTTTGGCAAAATAAGGGTTGTTGTAAGGGCTAGGGTTTCGTCTTCTTGTCAGTATAATGCTTGGTATTTATAGAAGGATTCGAGAGTGCAAAGAGAGTGAAAAAAGATTGAGTAATGAATGTGCAATATTTCCTATTTAAAACAAATCAAATTTTCTTGAAAATTTGATTTTCCTTCCATGTGAAAGCAAATCACGAAATTGGCAAGTGTTTTGGGGTTCCTTGGACCTCAAGTTTGATCAAAATCCAATCATCTTGAAAAAATATCTTATTATCATATTTTATATAATTTAATTTTGAATTAAATAGTTTAAAATTCAAAAATAAATTATAAAAATAGAAACTTGCCATGGCCAAGCATTTATGGGTCACAAATAATGTCATGAACAAGTTTGGATCAAAAGATTATAGGCCCATTTGGAAAATTTTGCATTTTGACCAAAATGTCCTTTGTGCAATCATCCAAAATTGCCCAACTTCCAATAGTGTATCTTGCTCAATTTTCCATGTTTTTGAGTCTTCTTGGACTTTTTGGAAAGCTCTAAGAGTCCTATAACCAACCTTTTTGGTCTCATATAAATTGGAGTTTGCATGCTCAATATATCTTCAAAACAAAATGTTGACTTTTTGTTGACTTTGAAAAGGACCAGAATATTTTGAGCCATACCTCTCAAATGAAGCATTTTTGAACATTCTTGTGAGACATGAAGTTGTAGAGAATTGAATTTCCTTCAAAACAAGAGGTGGTGGAAAAATTTCGAGAAAGTATGAAGAAGTTATGCTCACCAAAGTTTGGTTGACTTTTCTCAAAGAAACCCTAATTTAGAAAGTTTGACTTTTGAGCAAATCTTGAGTTTTCTTGATGAATCATGATCAACCCTTGATCAAATGATGAATTTAACTTCAAAATGAGGATGTTGACCAAAAATCATGAAGTTTGACCGTATGTTGACCACGCTGACTTTTGTCCAATACAACTGATTTTCAACCATCTGAGCAATTGTCTGAGCAATCTTGACTTGTAAGGCTTGAAACTTGACATGGAGAATCTTTGAAGCATATGAGGAGGCATGATGAACATTAGAGATGTTGGAAGTCCATCTGGAGCTTAGAATTGCCAAACCCTAGTTTGGGTTGATTGTCAGAGAGGGTTTGTCGATCAACCTCGAGGAATCCTTGAGTATGGATGTATGGAATGTCTTGAGAAGATGGAGGGAAAATTTGGGTATGACACAATGGTATGTTGATCGTAAACTATCTTCGTGGCACATTCTAGTTACGTTGTCTCGCTAGGTTACACGGTGTAGGTTTGTTGATTACAACCGCCTCATAGATTGAGTACGATCACTTTGTCACGGCCTTTCTCACATACAAAGCATTGGCTTCTTTTCTTACCACCAAAAGATCTCTTTGCAGCATTAGAAGATGAATTCTATATGTATTTTCCCGCCTTGATTCTAGCTGGCGCCTATCTGTCAATATCAACTCGTGAATCCGACCAAAGATTTTCCAATTAGATGATTGAAAATGGGCTTGTCGTTGTTCCTTGAACATATCAACCAACTCCCTATTGGACAAGGGTGGTTGAACTCACCGCTAGATCTCTCCATTTTTAGCATATTCTTTGAACTTCTCATCACGACCATAGACATGCTTTGTAGTTGCATGCGGTGGGTGATAGTTCAAGATTATACGGTACGCTTAGAAAGCATTTGCTAAGTCATTCTAGGTATGAATGTGAGTATTCTCTAACTGATAATACCATTCCAACTGTGCTCCGGATAAACTCTCTTGAAAGAAATGGATCCACAACTTCTTGTCTTCTGTATGAGGATGGATCTTCTAAACATAGGACTTAAGATGCTGCTTTGGACAAGAGATGCCATCATACTTAGCAAATGTAGGAACTTTGAACTTGTGGGGAATTACCACGCCAGGGACCAGACTCAGATCATCAAAATTCAGCCCGGACATTTTTAGATTTTCCACAGCATTCAGGCAGTCTTCGAGTTGCTAATATTTGTCGTCATCAGGAGCATACCGCTCGCCACACGGTCTTGATCTTCGCTGCACTCCACGATGGATTCCTTCAACGTTTTTGACACTTTCTCGGCCACCGCTCTTGTTTGAGATTTCAAACCGCCGATCACCCTAGTCGACCTTGTGATTTCTTCCCATTTTGAGGATTCGATGGTCTTCTTCTTTTGGTAATGAGCTTCTTTAGATCCTTCAGGCCTTGGACCAAGTTGCTGAAAATCTCCTAGAATTGAGCATTCTGAACCTGGAGATCTTTGACAGTCTATTCAAGAGCCATTTCTGCTGAAATAAACAACGAGAGAATAAGAAAACCGGTCTTCAATGTACCTATGAAATGTCATGCCATGATATGCGATGTTTATGCAATGTAATGCAATATTTTCAAGGACCTTAGGAATTTAAATTTGTTAACAAGCACAAACAAACTTTTTATTAGCTTATTATTAGCGAGTACAAAATAAAGTTTAAACAAATAAAGAATAAATTCCTAGAGCTTTAGGTCTCCCACGGGCCTTCCTCTTGTGTTGAAGTAGGTGTTGATGTTTCTCTCGTGAAGTAGCTTTGTCAACTCTAATACCTTCTTCTCACTTGCATAGCACAAAGCTTCAAACGTATCCCTTCTTTGAGAAGGATTCGATCTCTTCAAGTCTTCGAGATCGGTAGGCATATCCGGATGGATAATGATATAGGTTCGCCGCCTATAGCAACAGTTCCATAATCACTTGTAGAACAATCAGAACGGCATCATGAGGTTTTGAGCTCGAGCTCACCCATTTGAGGTAAGGTTCCCAAGGAATGGAAGTCTCGAGATCGCTTTCTAAGTCAAACACAATATCTTAGAGAAGCATATCATGAGGACCATCTCTTCGAGCATAACCAAACCGACGAGAGCTAGAGAGGGTTCTAGTGATACCTCCTCTTATGCCAAGAAGTGGTACATTAGGAATTCTCCACAACACTCAATGAAAGTGAAGTCCTTTTGAGAAAAGAGACACCAACGGATATCCGAGTGAGAGACCGACATCACCCTTTGAGACCACTTCAATCTTTGCTCGTTCTTCACTACTAATTGAGGAAGGTGCGAAATAAACCACTGAATGTAACAAGATGCAACACACGAGAGTTCCTTGCCTCTTGATGTTACGGGTGTGAGAGAATGTAGAATATCTCCAAGTATAGTAGGGCGTGATTGTGAGTGAGAAATATCTTGATGGCGCTCACGCCTGAACCGACTCGGATTAGGAAATAATACCAAGCCATAGATTAGTAAGGCCAAAATGTCTTCGAATGCATGGAAACTCATAGCCTTGAGGAATTCTCGAGCTTTATCGTGAACTTAGCAAGCAAACCCTTAACTCCGCTTCTTGTTTCCCAATTAGCTTCTATGTCCGATAGCTTTAGTGTAATGATGCGATGTCTTCGTATTTCGTAGCTTTTTCGAACCTAAATGGTATATGATCAAGGATAGATATCCCAAGTAGCTTAGAGAACTCTTCCAATGTAGGCACCAACTTATAATCTAGGAATGCTGATGTTTCGGATCAAGAACGGAATACGACGCATCATATCTTCTTCAAAACCTGAGGTAACCAATTCTTTGAGTTGAGAAGGTATACCCATGATGTTGATTCGGATAGTCTTCCTGGAAGCCATGATCCTACAAAACAAAGCAAAGATAAATTCTTAGGTCCTTGAAATAGTTAGAAATGATATGATGATGCGATGTTATGATGTCATGATGTCATGTTTAAGTAAATAAGCACAAGAAAATCACACCATAACCCTAGGTTTAAGGCTTGCATGAGGTATAGGTGTCTACCCTACCAAAGTTTGAGTGGGTTCAACCTGTCCTATAATAGTAATCGGGTTATAGGAATCTCATATCATTGATCTTTCTTGTAGGCTTTATTTCAATACGACTACCAAGTGGTCGACCGAAACATCCCGAAAGTCGAATCTTAATGAGCGTAGCATCGAGTATCAACCAACCTCGGTCTACACCGAAGTCGGCCATCTCACTACCTTCTAATGGACAAGATGGGTCAATTAGGGTTCTAAAAGTTGAGTTAGTGCTGATGACACCACGTAGACGCCAAATACTTTCCTCAACTAGACATGAGGAGCATCGGACATCCAAAGTGTCGCACTAACGTAGCCATCATGTTGACCATTTCGTGATATGCCTAACGGTCGCGACGATTTATTTCTACTTACCTATGAAAACCTAGATCCGGTGTAGGATCCCCATAAGTATAATACCCAAGCAACCCTTAAAATAAAGGCATAAAGCAAATAAAGCAATAAAGTGATCTAAAGACCCTAAGGTAAACTCTCTTTATTTTCCCAAAGAGAGTCGCCATCAGAACACTGGGAGAATTGACTTGTTTGTTTTATGCTTGATCGCAAATGTTATGGATAGCACGAGTCGCCACCGACTTTTCCTTTATCCTATAAAGGAAAGGTGAAAAGAACAGAAAGACCTTTGATAGATTCCGAGTAAGGGAGTTATGAAAAGGAAGGTACTAGCACCCTTCCATCCGTAGTTATCTACGGATCTTAATTGCTTTAGCTCACTTTATAAATTGCTTTTGTGTGTGTGTTTGAAAATGTTTTGAAAAAAGCATTTCACTTTGACTTTGTAATGATTCACGTTGGAATGTATACTAAGTGTTTGGAAATGTTTTGTTTTGAAAAGAACTTTGCAATGATTCACGTTGGAATGTATACAAAGTGTTTGAAAAGATTTTGAAGAAAAGGTGAGGGTGAAAAGATATTTTAATTTGAGCAAGCAAAAGAGACTTATTACCTACTTTGAACGCTGCTTCCTGTTATTTCGCTTTCCTTTAGAATAAAGCTATCCATACCATTAGTTGGTAGGTAACCTTATTCTGGATGTTAAGGGACATCAAGGGACACCGATGGTCATGGAAGATAACCTGTAGGAGTATCCGCACATTCATAGGGACGATCATCACTGTAGGCAACAACCGAGGGACTAGATCATGTATTCTTCAGGAAACATTGAGGGACTATGATCTTTAAGTCGAAGGGATTGTGATGATATTTCGTAGGCAACGCGGCTAAGATACCCCTACGCTCGGCTGACTTGACCATTTATAAGACAACGAGAGAATACCCTGGGGGTGCGTGTGAGAATAATGTATTATTTTCAGATATTAATTTTGCAATTAATGATCTATGTTGATTTTATCTGCCATACAAGCTCAGTTACTAGCGCTTAATAGGTGCAGAGTAAATTGCGTAAATATAAAGGGTCCTACTTTATTACATGGTTTTCAGCGTATACATAAGAGGTGCGTAAAGTAAGCAAAGTGGAAAGTAAACCTAATGTTATTATTGTTGTAGGTTTTCTCCGTGAACAAAGTATTTTTAATTATCGATTCCATAGGGATTGGTGTATGTTGTAGTCTTCAATAGGAAAGTGTATTTTAAGATATTGTAACCAAAGGGTTTGTTATCTACTCTACTAGTACCATGAGTTTCCAAACAAATAACTAAATCAATGTTTTCAAAAGAAAGTTATGGTTTGATTCAAGAGAGTTGGAGTTTGTTTTCAAATATGGAGGCATGTCAAGATTAGTTTCATTGATCTAGTTTCATAATCACTTCCTTCTGCCTAACACGGTTCCCCACCGTGATAATCACTAGCATCACACATTAATTCAAAATCAAGTTTCCAATTTGGTGCGTTGACGGGTGCGCTTATCAAATTCCTTCAATTTTTCAAAAGCTAACAAAACAATCATTATCAAACAAGAAAGACTTATCTTTGTTGAGCAAGTTGCTCAAAGGTTTGGCTATTTTGAGAAGTCCTTAATGAATCTTCGATAGAATCCGCATGTCCCAAAAAGTCGAATGCCTTTGAAATTGGTAGGTGGGGAAGGCCTTGATAACATCAATTTTGCTTTGTCGACCCAATTCCTCTTGAAGATATCTTGTGGCCAAGGACAATTCCTGGTCACCATAAAGTTGCATTTTTCCCAATTCAAGACCAAATTGGTATCCACACACCTCTTCAAGATTATGTCCAAATTTTCCAAGCATAATTTGAATGACGCTCCAAAACGGGAAAAGTCATCCATAAAACTTCAATTGTTTTCTCAATCAAATGCTAATATAGCTTGTATGCACTTTAAATGTTCACGATTGATAAGCCGAAGGCATACGCCTATACGCCAATATTCCAAATGGACATGTGAAAGCCGCTTTTTCATGATCTTCCGGATTCACCGATATTTGATTGTACCGAATAACCATCCAAGAAACAAAAAGATTGTTGTCTCGCAAGTCTTTCTAACATTTGGTCCATGAACGGAAGAGGAAAATGATCCTTCCTCGTTGCTTGTTAAGCCACGGTAGATGCATATCTCCACCCCTCGTCACTTTTCTTGTTTGCACAAGTTCATCCCATTAGACACACCCACAAACCTCCTTTCTTCGAACCACATGCACCGGCTCACCTGTACTATCCAAATCGATAAATCATTCCGCTTCTAGCATCTTTACTACCTTTTTCAAATACTTCTTTCATCACCGGATTCAAACGCCTTTGAGGTTGGACTTCTCCATCATAATGTTGTGCATACATAAGTCGGCTTATGCCTTTCAAATCGGGTTAAAACCCAACTAATCGCATTTTTGTTAGATTTCAAGACTTGAATTGCTTTCTCTCCTCCTTCTCCGACAATGTATTACTAATGATTACGGGATTTTACCTCCTCCTCAAGGAACACATACTTCAAATGAGATGGTAGATCTTTCAACTCAAGCTTTGGCTCTTCAACTTTTGGATCATTTTTCAAAACTTCCACTTCTTCCTCCCATGGATGCATTTGGAAATCTCCATTCTTCCAAACACTCCTCACCCTCGACTATCATCATCATCATTCACTTCAGTGTTGCTTCCTCAATAACATCAATCTTGAAACAATCTCTTTATCAATTGGATGCTTCATTGCTTCAAAAGATTAAAGCAAATCTCTATCTTGAACTCTCACCTTCATTAAGCCATCATCTATATCAATCATCCTCCCGAGCCGCCTTCATGAATGGTCTTCCAAGAATTAAAAGGCCCACATCTCCTCCATGTCTATAACAACAAAATCAACCTAAAAGAATTTGTCCACTTTTACCAACAAGTCTAAAGCTACAACCGCATGGCGAGTAATAGACTTGTCCGCCAATTGCAATGTCATTTTTGTAGATTTTAATTCAATCTCCCCCAATCTCTTCACAATGGATAATGGAATCAAATTGATACTTGATCCCAAATCAATTAATCCTTCCGATATATATCCTCAATAGCACCCGCAAAGTTACACGCCTTGATCACTCTTTTTCGGAATAGTGTGTTGAATTATTGCACTACAACTTGCATCCACCATTATGGTTTCTTGATCCGCGGTACCGCTTCTTTCGCCAAGATATCCTTCATGAATTTTGCA
>CM038793.1:157475832-157552333 GCA_021764765.1 Vicia sativa
GTCAGCTTTTTGTTCAACACTATGGCTTTAACACTAACATGGCACCTACTAGAACCCAGCTTGCACAACCTAGCTCGTAAGAAAACCGAATCTTTCAGGGAATACGCTTAAAGGTGGCGCGGAGGTCAAGCAAAGTTCAACCCCTATGGTAGAACGAAATGGTGGAAATGTTTACCGCACACTAGATGGCCGATTTATGCCCTTGTGAACCGACCAAGATTACCGATTACAGTGATGTTTGTGAAAGAGTTGAGATGGGGATCAAGTTAGAAAGATTCAGATGTCGGTTTACAAGAATCAAGTTGGTGGCGCCAAAAGTCTTTTGCGTTACTAGAAAAAGAAAGAAGGCGAGTCAAGCGCATCAGATGAGCAAAGAGGAAAGGAGAAGCGCCGAGAATTATCGCCAAGTTGCTGCTGTAACTATTCCCGCTTAGCATTCCAAAACAAGATGTTGTTCCAAGACAACCACCACCGAGACCCCGTGAAGAAGTTTGATCCCTTGCCAATGTCTTATGCATATGTTTTGCTCATTTGCAAAGTTTGAATATGATTGAGTCATGCAGCTTTGAAGATTAACCCGGATAACCCGCCAAAATATTTTAATGCGAATGCTCGTTCTTTACCACCAATGCCTAGCATTCTATTGAGAACTCAGACGCCTTCAAATACAAGGTTCAGAACCTGCTTGACACAAAGGCAATCAACTTTGGACCTTCTCCCACCCCTAATGTCATTCAGCACCCTTTACCTCCTCATGGTGGAAACGCTGTTAATGCAATTTGCGAAGATGAAGGTTTGAATCTAATAATGCATGTTAATGTTCTGACCACCCCGTTGTGGTGGATAAAGAAGCAATTGTTGTTGAAGGGAGATTTCCCTGGTTGTGATGATGGTTGCAAACAATGTTTGACCCAAGCTGAAGGTTGTGATGATTTGAGAAACGAGATTCAGCGTTTGATTACTGATGGGACTCTCCAATTCATCCAGAAAGTGTTTGATGTGCAGAATGGTCAAGATGAGGTTGACGTGGTTACTATCCCCGTCACTTCTAGAAGGATTCCCGTTACAATCCCCGTGCCGACTAAGAAACCTCCTGTGATCATCACTTTGTCGGGTCCAGTACCCTACACTAGCGAAAAGGCCATCCCGTGGAATTATGGGTCTGAGTACTACCGTGATGGCAATAAATTGAATGTGGAGACCTCTGAAGGAGGAAAGTCTGATGAAAAGAAGATTGGAAGATTTGAGCCTGCAGTGCATGACATTACGGAAGAAAGTCGGATTACCCGAAGTGGACGGATCTTCTCTCCACCCAATCTAGTTGAGAAAGTCCAAGCTTTGGCCAGGCTAAAAAAAGGGAAAGGAGTCATGATTGGGGTTGAGTCAACACCAAAGATTTGAACCTGCTCGAGCCCCGAGATGACCAAAGATGTTGAAGAATTGATGAGGTATATAAAGAAGAGTGATTACAAGATAATCGACCACCGGGCGACGCCCGCCAAGATTTCTATCTTAGCTTTGTTGAGGATTCCGAGCCTCACCGCAACGCCTCGATGCGTACTGTGGGAACGCCCTTCGCTCCCCAAGATCTCGGTTAACCAATTTGGAGGCATTGTGAACAACATTTCGCAAGTAACGGTCTCGTTTTATCGACTGATTTACCTCCCGAGGAAGGAAGCATAACAAAGCGCTACACGTTCCGTGGAGATAGCGAGAACTACTTTATCCTGCGTGTCGTTGTTGACACGGATCATCCTCAATGTTCTTCCCAAGTCTACTCTCTTGTTGGACTATGAAGGGGTTGTGCCGAGGCCTGATCTGATAGTTAAGGCTTGATGGGTCAAAATGTTTGGCGAGGTGGATTTGCCTATTAAGGTAGGCCTCGTGTTTTTGATGCAACTTTTTCGTCATGGATATTAATCCTCCCATCGTTGTTTGCTTGGACGCCCGGATTCATGGGGCTGGTGTCAGACATCCACTTTGCACCAAAAGTCAAGTTCTTAATTAATGGGAAGGTGGTCACCATTTATGGTGAAGAAGATTATGTCACCATCCCGAGCAACTTTATATGTTGAAGTTGAAGGAGAGATCCACGAAACTCCATGCCGTGCTTTTGAGGCTGTGATTACCGATAGATCCCTTTGCAAAAGGTGAAGTCTCCATGGCATCCTACAAGCAGCTCAAAGCTATTGTCAAGTCAGACATCCTCGAAGGGTGGGAAGACTGCTAGAACTTCCTACCTAGACAGATAAGAGGGGTTTGGGTTTTGCTCCGGAATGAAGGTCTCGCCTCCACCCAGTGAGCAAAGGGGTGTTCTCCCGTCAAGTTTGTCAAAGGTGGAATCCAGATTGAAGATGTTGATGCTATTGATGGTGAAGCTGACAAAGGGCGTGATGTGACAAGTGGATCTACCCGACCGCTCCGGACGTGAGGTTTCAAATTGGTTCTGAAGACGCTACCGTGGTTACCCGCTTTGAAGAGTAATTGCTTTTATGTCATGCCATAATTTCCGCTATGCCCAAGACGAGTGATCATGCGTAGGGCCACCATGTTTTAACTTTCAAGTTTATCATTAATAAAGGACGTCCTTTTGCATTCAAATTTTTCTCTTTTGTTTTTCTTAACTTATTCTTTTAAAGGTGACAATATCAAGTTTTACTTTCTTTTATACAAACTTTGTCTTTTCTTTTTATTTAAAAAAAAAAACTTAATTAAAAATAATAATAAAAATAAAATTACCAACAACGCAGATGCGATCCTTCGACGGACTCGGATTTTGTCGACGATGATCTACTGCGGGCTCATTATGATTTCGACGAACCGATTTATCTGTCAAGAGGAAGCCAAGAGGAATCGAATTACCAAGAATTAGCCGATGTTGAGGCAAGAAGAAAGGTCATCCGACCGCACCAAGAGGCTCGAAGTGATCAATCTAGGAACCGAGGATGCTCGAAAGGAGGTCAAGATTGGGGCAGCATTGGAAGATGGAGTTACAAAGCTTGTCAATGCTACATGAGTACGTGGACATCTTTGCTTGGTCTTATGAAGATATGCCTGTGTTAGATAATCGACATCGTTATGCACGAATTGCCCTCAAAGAAGGATGCCCACCCAGCGTGAAACTTCAAGAACACATCCGTAAATGTCAAGGAAAATCAAAGAAGAGGTTTAGAAGCAGATGGAAGTGTGTTTCCTAAAGGTTGTTTCTTTATCCCCATGGGTTGCAAACATTGTACCGCTGTATCAAGAAAGACGGCAAGGTAAGGATGTGTTGATTATAGGGATCCATAGAGCTAGCCCTAAGGATGACTTCCTCTCCGACATCGACATTTTGGTCGATAATACCGCTCAAGCTAAAGTATTCTCCTTCATGGATGGTTTCTCTGCTACAACCAGATTAAGATGGCGCCTAATGATATGGAGAAAACTACTTTCATTACACGCGGGGAACTTTCACATAAAGTGATGCCTTTTGGTTTGAAGAACGCTGGGCAACGATCGCTGGCTATGGTTACTCTCTTTCATGATATGATGCATAAAGAGATGAAGTACGTTGATGATATGATCGCCAAGTCCCGCATGTAAGAAGAACACCCGTTCACTTGTTGAAATTGTTCGAAAGGTTGAGAAAGTTCAAGTGAGGTTGAACCCAAGTAAGTGCACCTTTGGGGTGAGATCAGGAAACTTTTAGGCTTTATTATGAGGAGAAAGGGATTGAGGTTGACCCTCGCTAAGATAAAAGCGATACAAGAGATGCCGAGCCAAGGATGAAAAAGGAAGTGCGAGGTTTTGGGAAGACTCAATTACATTGCTAGGTTTATTTTCATCTCACGCCCACCGTGAGCCCATTTTCAAGTCATAAGAAAGAATCCAACGACTGTGTGGAACGACGATTGTCGACCGGCATTCGACAAAGATAAAGAGGTACCTACAAGAGCCTCCAATTCTCTCACCCCGGATTATGTACTTGACCGTGGAGAATTCCATGGGTAGGTGCTGGTAGACCGTTGATTATGTATTGACCATGTTGGAGAATTCCATGTCAGGTGCTCGGTCAACATGATGACGGGAAGAAAAGAGCACGCCATATACTATTTGAGCAAGAAGTTCATGTAATGCGAATCGAGGTATTCATTATTGGAAAAGACTTGTTGTGCACTCGCATGGGCAAAAAACGACTCGTGACAAGACATGTTGACTCACACTACTCTCTTGATCTCCAAAATGGACCCGATAAAGTATATCTTTGAGAAGCCGGCTCTCACGGAAGGGTGGCCCGTTGGCAAATGATCCCGATGAATATGATATCTAATACACTACTCGTAAGGCTATCAAAGGTAGTGTGGTGGCGGACTATCTCGCTCAACAACCATTAGATGATGACTATCACCGATGAAGTTTGAGTTCTCGATGAGGACATTATGTATATCGAGATTGTAACATTCCAGGCCCTGAAGAGGGACCCGAGCCTGGCTAGCGGTGGACGATGGCATTCGATGGAGCCTCAAATGCATTCGGAAATGGTGTTGGCGCCATTATCACTTCTCCGACAGGTTTTCATATTCCATTCATTGCCGTAACTGCTTCGATTGCAGCAATAATGGCCGAGTAACGGCTTGTATTTTCGGAATTGAAGCAGCCATTGATCTGAGAATCAAGATCTTAGCGGTATACGGAGATTCTGCTTTGGTAATTAGTCAAATCAATGGAGATTGGGAGACCCGCCACCCGAATTTGATTCCATACCGAGATCATGTCTTGAAGTTGATCCCTTATTTCGACGAGATCACTTTTGATCACATCCCAAGGAGGAGAACAATTTGGCGTATGCTTTGGCTACTCCTCATCCATGTTTAAGGTCGATGGGCGAACCGCCCACTATCACTATAATGAGGTTGGATGAGCCTGCTCGCTATGAAGTAGAAGGTGAAGCGGATGAAAACCTTGGTTCTATGACATCAAAAGGTATCTCGAGACGAAAGAATACCCTCGGTGATGCTACCATCGTTGATAAGAAGGCCCGCAAGTACTCGCCTAAATTTTTCCTCAATGGTGTGTTGTACAAAAGGAACTATGACTGCTTTTGCTCGGATGCGGATAGACACGAAGCAAATAAGATTATAGAAGAAATTCATGAAGGTTCTTCGGACGATTCTAGTGGACACACCATGGCCAAGAAGATCTTGAGAGTGTGCTATTATTGGTCCACCATGGAGAATGAGTGCTACAACCATGCTAAAACTGTTACAAATGTCAAATCTACCGATAAGATGCATGCCACCTTCTTCATTGAATGTTTTGACTTCTCCATGGCCTTTTATGGTGGGCATTGATATGATTGGAGAAATTAAGCCCACCGCTTCTAATGGACATCGATTCATCCTTGTTGCCATTGACTACTTTACTAAATGGGTTGAGGCAAAGATTTATGCTCGTGTCACTAGACAAGTGGTCACACGCTTTATCAAGCATAATATCATTTGTCGTTATGGTTCCCGAGAAGATCATTATTGATAACGGCTCGAATCTCAACAACAAAATGATGAAAGAGTCAGGATGTGCTTCAAGATAAAACATCATAACTCTTCTCCATATCGTCCAAAAATGAATGGTGCCGAGGCGGCAAACAAGAATATCAAAAGATTGTACAAAGATGGTTGTCACTACAAGGATTGGCACGAGATGTTGCCATATGCCTTACACGGCTACCGTGACTTCAACACGCACGTAATGGGGCAACCTTCTCCTTGGTATACGGTATGGAAGCGCCCCTACCCTGGAAGTTGAAATTCCTTCCTTAAGGATTTTAACGATGTGCAACTCGATGAAGCTGAATGGGTTCGAATAGACTTGACCAAATTGAATCTCATCGACGAGAAGAGATTGACGACTATTGTCATGGACGCTATACCGAAGCGTATGAAAGGGCTGGCTTCGACAAGAGAGTGTCTCGAAATTTCCAAGCTCGTGACCTTGCTGAAGAGAATTTTGCCTCCCACTACGGACGCCGGGAAAAGTGGGCTCCAAATTATGAAGGACCGATGTTGTGAAGAAAGTTTTCTCCTGAGGAGCTATGTTGCTCGCGACTTGGACGGAGAGGATTTCCCTCACCCGATCAATGTAGATGTAGTCAAAAATACTTGATAAAAGAGACCTGTTAGGTTGATCGCCTAAGAAAAATAAGGGCATCCCGAGCAACCAAGAGGTTCGGCAAAAGTTAGGATAAATACAAAAGATTGTACACCGCAAGCCAAAACCCGAAAGGGCGGCTTGGGCAAAAAGGGTATCCGTGGATTGAAACCCGAAGGGCGGTCCAGTGCAAAATTTGGGATTCAAGGCGAACGATACAATCTGACGACACTGTTTTGATCGGCCATTCACAATAACTTGATAATCCGTAGGGATTGAGGGTTAGGCTAATCAGCACATTTGATAGCTCGATGTTAAGGGATGTTGAAGTTGTGAAGGGCATGGCGGATTCAGGATTCGACAAAATCCATGATTTTATTGTCACCTTTTCTTTTAACTTTGATGTATAAGCAATTGCCTCTTTTCAGGATTTGCTTCTTGATGTAAATGCTCATTTACGGGCTAATCAATCAATAAAATTACTTTCATCAAACTGTGTTTTTCTATTATTTATCTCTGTCTTATTTTCATGTTTTCTTTAACTGTTTTGTTTGCAAAAACAACGTCCGATGTTTTTAATAAACTTTGCACATAAAAACACCAGTGCCCCAACGGCACGTGGCATAATTTCTGAAGTTACTCGGAATTTCGGGTACACTACATTAACGAATGAAACAGTTGATCTCTGTAGCAGAATTATTGTTATGTCTCCTGTTTTACAGTTTTTGTTATGCAAAGATTTTAAATAAAGAGCGTGATGCGCCTGAGCCTTGATCACCGACAAAGTTTCTTTCTCTCCAACAAGAGTTATCCATGGCTTTTGTGTGCCCTTGGATGTTATCACCTTCCCACGCCGGAAGATCGCAGAGTGGCTTACGTCGAGAAGATCATTTTCAAAGGCTCACTTGTGCCAGAAGATGTTGTCGACTCCTCTTATGCAAGAGCTCGTAATCCAGAGCTATGGAAATCATGAACTCTACGCAAAAAGATCATCATCCCAGATGAATGTTGATCTCCAAGAGTTACTTCCCCAGTGATGTTAATCATTGAAAGATGATACTTCTATTCCACAATCCCCTTGTCGACTATCATCTCGTTGTCAGAAAACAGATGATTTATATTCAATTCATGGATGGTTGATGTTTCCTCGGCAGTTCACAATTGCCTTTAGTCCTAGATAAAATATCAAAACATGCATCAATGCATTGCATAGCATCCTCAAAAAAGCGTAGCATTTCCATTGATATGGAGCATTACGCCGAAAAAATAATAATCTCAAACATGCATCTAAGCATAATCCAGATTAAAATGTTTCTCGAGTACCTTTTGCGTCTCCGAAGAGAAGTTTATCCATAAAAATCCCCAAGTGGTATTCCCAGTCAGAGTTCCCTCAAGAAACTCTTCTTGTTGTTGTTATCTGCATTTTTTGACCCTGTGTCAGCCTCTTACACCATTCAATTCAATTCATTTACCAAGCGTCTTGCTTTTTGCAAATTCTTATATTGGTTATCTTACCCGTGTTTGCCTTGTCTTAGAGTGAGTAAGAGTTGGTGTCTAACCTTTCTTGCTTCTCAATTGTTTGAGTATCCATACTTGGTGTGTGGTAATTCACATAATTGCCACTCTTGAAGAATTACACCCCGTCTTTGGCCTGAGGGATATTGTATTTCTTGCACATTTGCAACCTTTTAAAGTCCAACATAGTTTGGCAATCCTTGCTAGAGTTCCCTTTGTTTGGCCTCTTTCCCCGTGAATTCGTCTTCGATCGACAATTTTACCATTCCATATACCTTTTCCCCAGTGAGTCTGCTCCAGTCGGTCTCATTCTTGCGTATGTCTAATATCCTTACCTGACATATGCTCCTTATATGTGTTCAATATCCTTACCGAACATGTATATTCGATCTTTATGTGTCCAATATCCTTACCGGGCATGTGTATTTCGAAACCTTTGTTAGAGTCGTCTTCGGTCGGTCTCTTTCCAGTGTGTGTCTAATATCCTTACCTGACATATGCTCCTTATATGTGTTCAATATCCTTACCGAACATGTATATTCGATCTTTATGTGTCCAATATCTTTACCGGGCATGTTTATTTCGAAACCTTTGTTAGAGTCGTCTTCGGTCGGTCTCTTTCCAGTGTATGTCTAATATCCTTACCTGACATATGCTCCCTATATGTGTTCAATATCCTTACCGAACATGTATATTCGATCTTTATGTGTCCAATATCCTTACCGGGCATGTTTATTTCGAAACCTTTGATTAGAGTCGTCTTGGTCGGTCTCTTCCAAAGGTATGTCTATCCTTACCGACATATGCTCCTATATGTTCAATACCCTTACCGAACATGTATATTCGATCTTTATGTGTCCAATATCCTTACCGGACATGTATATTTCGAAACCTTTGTTAGAGTCGTCTTCGATTGGTCTCTCTCCGGTGTATGTCTAATATCCTTACCTGACATATGCTGCCTATATGTGTTCAATATCCTTACCGAACATGTATATTCGATCTTTATGTGTCCAATATCTTTACCGGGCATGTTTATTTCGAAACCTTTGTTAGAGTCGTCGGTCTCTTTCCAAAGGTATGTCTATCCTTACCTAACATATGCTCCTATATGTGTTCAATATCCCACCGAACATGTATATTCGATCTTTATGTGTCCAATATCCTTACGGCATGTTTATTTGAAACCTTTGATTAGAGTCGTCTTAGGTCGGTCTCTTTCCAGTGTATGTCTAATATCCTTACCTGACATATGCTCCTTATATGTGTTCAATATCCTCACTGAACATGTATATTCGATCTTTATGTGTCCAATATCCTTACCGGACATGTATATTTCGAAACCTTTGTTAGAGTCGTCTTCGGTCGGTCCCTCTCCGGTGTATGTCTAATATCCTTACCTGACATATGCTACCTATATGTGTTCAATATCCTTACCGAACATGTATATTCGATCTTTATGTGTCCAATATACTTACCGGACATGTGTATTTCGAAACCTTTGTTAGAGTCGTCTTCGGTCGGTCTCTTTCCGCTGTATGTCTAATATCCTTACCTGACATACCAGGATTTTTGTTCCAAATCCCACCGTTCACAAAAAAAAAAAATCAAAAAAATATGGAAAATCAAAAAATTGAAAGTACGGAAAACAAAATATTTCTACTCGTTCTTCGGAGCGCAAATTTTTGGGTTCTTGTAGTATTTAATCTTTCACCTCGAAGTTCAAAGGCTATCGCCAATTTCACTTTCAGGTTAAAGACGATTAAATAGGGGAAGCTGTTGCACCCCAAAATTTGCCCTTCCGTCTCGATCGTATCTGGTTTAGGCTTCCCGTTTATCATAACACTCACATGCATTCATACCACTGGTTCTATGGTTACGGGTGGAGTTGACTCAAAGATTTTCCGAGCGTAAAAGGCGTGGTGCTTTCAACCATTCTAGGATGTTTGAAAACGACGAGGTTTGTTAATGGATCTTATCCTTTCATATCTATCGGTTTTCGGGGCTTGATGTTTGATTGTTGCAATGAATGGTCTTTTCTTGATGGAACTACGGAAGTTTTGTTATTTTGAATATCATTACCTCTTGACTCAAGAGATCAATTCATCACGAGTTTGGGATTTGTCGCTTCGAGTTCATGGATCAAGATGTAAAAGGTGGATTATGATTATCCGTTTAGTGATCAACAACCCATCTAGCATTTGGTTTGCTCATCAACTTTGTTCGTTCTTGGCAATAGTTGATGTATGTGGAAATATTCATCCAGAGGATTTGTTTATAAGATTTACAAATGTCAAATTGCCGCATGTTGAGATCTTTCCTGTCGCTCATCGCTCACAAGATTCGAGGCATTCTTTGAAAAAACTAGAAGTATCCTTATGGAATTCGTTTGGTTCCAAATCTTTCTCTACTACCGAATATGGTTCGATTTGGAAATGCGGTGATAATTCCATTAATTTCAAGTGGAATCTATCGATCAATTCTAAAAAATCATGAAATCGCAAGTTGACTAAGGTTTTAATCAAGAGTTTTATTTGAAACTTGAGTTTCAATTTTGTCTCAAGTAGCAAAGGACTCTGATTTTCTACATGAGTAGATAAACATGGAAGCTTTGTGGCCGGGAAATTTAAAGGGATTCAAGTGCTTCTGAAATTTAAGCCACCAAACCATTTTTGTATTTAGAGTTTAGTTCTCAAGTTTTGCATACTAGGGGGGTTCAAGTTCTAAAAATACAACAACCGTGTTACTTTTCGTTTGATTCAAGAATACGGATTTGGAATTGTGGATTGATTTGGATTTTAGGCGCATATTTTAATCAACATTTCGACTTAGTTTGTTTTAACCAAATTAATTTGGGTTCATGACAAATTTTTTGAATGTTTGGTTCATCACGAATTTTCAACTTTCATGCAATTTCCAACTTTCATACACAAATTGCTACAACGATGGAAATCGCATTGGTATTATTTGAAGATCTAAAATTAAAACTCATGTTGATACATAATTACTAAATCTTGTGTTCATAAAATTGCAAGATTTTTGAATTACTCTAAGGTTTTACAAGAGTACAAGAATGAGTATACATGTTTTACAACTTGTCAAGACTTTAAATGCAAATGATAGGTTACAAGTTTCCTATAATACTAGTGCATCCTAATAATTTGTAAATCCGCCATATGCAAGTTTCTTCGTGGATGACTCCATTCTCGAGCCCTCCTTCCGATTCTTTGAAGTATGCCTTCCTCCATGTTTGATTGTTGTGCCAAGGCCTCACTAGAGTTCGTCCTCGCCACTTTGCTTTCATCATTCCAATGCCCGAGTTATATGAAACAAGAAAAGAGATACTTAGCAAATGATCAAAGAATTCAAACATCAACATAAGCAAAATACAAGACAATGCATTATTTTATCTCATCATTAGGATCTTCTTTTCGAATCGTTGCAAGGGGTTTCGATCATAACCGAGGCCTCATAATAAATCATCGGCCATAAAACTCACTATTACAAATCCTCAAGAGTGTTAACCCTTGGTTCACAATAGAGGTGTAGAAAGAAGAAGAGGAAAGCGCTTATAACTCGTTTGGCATGACAAGACAGAACTTTACATGTGGCAGGGTAGGCATCTTTTCGTGCAAGTTTTACCATAAACAAAGATCCAATAGCCAAAGATATCAAAATGATAATGTCTAATACATCAAACAGCGTAAAAGTCGAATCATAAGCCCAATGCAAATGATGGGAGCCCATCAAGCATTTCTTGAGGCCTCTTTCTTGTAAAATCAAAATAACTAGAACCAAGAAACCCTAAGTCGAGAAAGATTTAAGCATTGAAAACTTTAACACAAGAGGCAGAACTGCTCACCGAAAACCCTAGCCGAAATTCATCAAGAACCAAAACCCGTAACATTCATCAAAACCAAACCCGTAATACCCATCTAAAGACCTATCATCATTTTACAAAAAAGACCCTTCGTAAAGGCAAAAACGAGGAAGAAGCAAAGTTTAAGGTAAAACAAAGGTCTCACTGGTTGGTTGTAACTCGCCATCCGCCGCTGGACCTCGTAGTCTCTGCATGTTACTTTTCCAAAGATCCGGTTCCTCTTAGATCACCGTCTTTAACCAAATCGGAGTTAGGTTTCACCCTTATCCATTCCTAAATCAGAATACAATGCCAAAACTAGTTTTCAGGAATCGATTAATCAGTAAAATAGAGAGCAACAGATATAGAGATGAGAGAATCGGCGAGGAGAGCAATGGCCGTGGCCGGATCGCGTGAGAACGACGGTGAGAGGTCGAGAGACAACCAGTGAGGATCGCGGTGAGAGACGATCAAAATCGCGAGAGAGAGAGTAATAATCGGTCGCGAGCCATGGGAAACGAGAGTGAGGGCGTAAGCGGCGAGATCGTCGGAGTCATGAGAATCGATGAGAGCGGCGACGAGTTTTTTTGGGTTGAGAGATGAGAGTGAAGCGATTTTCTTTTCTTTTTTTTCGTTTCAGTTTTCTTAAGTTTATCTTTATAAATTAAGTTTGTCTTTTTTTTATAAATTAAAGTTTGTTTTATAGATTAAGTTTGTTTTATGAATTAAGTGTTGTTTTATAAATTATGTTTTAGTTTTATAAATTATGTTTTAGTTTTATAAACTAAGTTTTAGTTTAAGTTAAAAATCATAAGCTTCAGTTAAGACATTTAATTAATTTTGTTTCTATTATTTTAAATAAACCAGTAAAATAAGCTTTGGATTAGTAGTTAATTAGGTGTATTAGAATAAGTTTGTTATTTGATCCAGGCGGTGACACTTGTCACTGTCTGTTTGGTCAGTTTGGAATCTGGTGGGTACATGCATATTGTATCTATTTTTGCACCTGCCTGCATCAGCCATCAGATCTGCCAAAGTCCAGATCCGACGCTCCAGAATGATGGACCACAACATGCCTCATGGGAGCTCTACACAAGATCCCGCAGCTTGGTTTTGGGCTTGGGCTCAGATTTGCTGTTCACACCCTCCAGATTAAAGCTCCAATCAGGCCCATTTCTAAACCTCTCTTTAAATTCAATATTATGAAAGTTTTTTTTATATAATGATGTATTAAATAATAATTGGTATATGATAGTTTTTTATTTGTTGAATTATCAATTAAATTGTTTGTTGATTTTTTATCAAGTAAAAAAATATCTATACTAATAGTTATTTAAATTCCGGTTTGTATTGTGTGTTATTTCATTTTCTTTTTATTATCCGCTTTATCATTATCCGCTTGCATGTTTATCACACGATTGTACACTCCACTCTCAAATTAATATAAAAACAACAACGCCTCCGCTCTCTCATTTTTGGTTACCCACACCAAATTCTCTAAGGGTCTCATGGTTGGGGATGGGCATGACCGTCCTCACGAGGTTAATTAAGGCCCTCGTTGCCTTGATTAATCATAAACCGAAAAAACAATTGGTCCATATACCAATCACCATGCAGTGGTCTCATGGTTGGGGATAGGAGCACCTATCCTCACGAGGTTAATCAAGTCCATATACTTGGTTAATCATAACCCGAAATATCATTTCTCTACGTCCAACGCCGCAATTTTCAACACAGTTTCAAGTCAAAAAATAATTAATTGAACTTGCTATTTCAAAATCAATTTTTCTACAAAAATAAAAAAACATAGTGTTATGGTATTTAATTAAATTGTTAGAGGTTCGCCCAACGATTTAATTAAAATGTAAAGTATTTGGGCCATTAGAGGGTAACCCAATGACTTAAATACTTTATTCCATAACACTTAATAAAAAGTGAACTTTGTTTCACCTCACTCCTTTCATAATAAAGATTTTGGATGAGAGAAGATCGGTTGACCTCAATCACCAATCTCGAGTATCGAATCGTTAGAGGATATCCCGACGTTTTGGTACTTGTCATCTACCATTAAAATCAATTCAACCCATTCAAATCTTTTTTCGCTCATAAGCGATTATAAAAAAAAAATCAAACACATTTCAATTAAAATCAATACAACCAATCCAAGACATTTTCAACAAGAACTACGGAGTTTTGATTTTCCCATTGCACGAGGGAATACGTAGGCACGCGGTTTCGAAACCGTGTCAAACTCAAAATAATAACAAACAAATCCATTTACTTTTTTCTTATTCATGACTTAGAAATTAGCGATTACACACACAAACACATTTCGAACTAAATGGGTCCCATCGAGTACGATGGACGTAAGAGGTGCTAATACCTTCCTCTTGCGTAACCGACTCCCGAATCCATGCTTTTTGGTCTTGTAGACCGCCTTATCCGATTTTTGTGGGTTTTATCTATATTTCCCCGTTCTTCCTAGAACAAATATAATTAGGTGGCGATTTCATTGTTTCGAAAATTTATTTAAATGATTTTTGAAAATCTAGTTGCTTCATATGGTCCTGGCGAGTGTTTGTTGATGTCATTAGTGTGATTAATGCGTCAGGTGTGATTCTGGAATGTTCAGACAATACTCTCTTGAGTAGTCAAAAGTTATTTCGTGTTCATGGATATTATTTTGTTCACATCAAGTTAGGAAATTGTGGCAACATCCGAAAGGCATTATCGATGGGTTAGACCAAGGTATGTCGAGTGTTCTAAAGATAGAATTTTGAACTGTTGGTCGAGTGCTTTAAGTAAGCGACTTAGACGGTGATATTTTGGACAGTTCCGCGAAGATTTATTTTGTATCTTGTAGAAGACTTCAAGGGGTTATTTCAGAGCTTAGAAGTTCCTTTGTTTTGAATGGTTAGTTTTGTGAGTTTGATGGAAGATCTTTTTATAAGTTGGTATTGATCGTGGGTACTTTGAATTGAGATGGTCGAGTTATTATTTGGGACTTCACAATGGGAAGTGAATCTGCTTGGGCCAAATAAAAGTTTAGCGAATGCTTTGATTTTGGTTTTGTACTGGAGAACCTTGTGCGGTGTATTGTGATATTTGATTTTGGACTTAAGATCTATTTAGACATAGAGTTGGAAAAGTGTATTACTACCTTGGAACGATTTGTTTTCATAAGGAAAAAATTGTCGGACACGTGAGTTAGAGTTTGATGCGGTTGTGCTCGTTTCAAATCTTACAAGTACTGATGTTAATGACGAGAAGATTGGAATTGTTGAAGACAATTCAAGTTTGAGTACGATCTATAAAGAGACTTCGTTTGGTGTTGAGTTTAGTATTTTGATATCGCGGATAACCCAAGTATGTCTGATTTGGGATTTATTATTTTGAAGAATGTTGCATGTTTATTTTGGGATAATTGTTGAGATTAAGCTCAGAAGGCTATTAAGGAATTGTTCACTACTAACATATGGATTTCGTCGGATACCAATGGTCGCGATGGATTATTAGCTTACGACTAAGATAAGTCTGGACGATAAAGAATTTTGAGATGGTTGGGTAGCCACAGGTACCTTAAGATGATTGATGTTTTATAAAGGAAGGTGTTCTATTGTGACTTAAGTCGGTCGCGACGATGTTCATGATTGGATTCCATAGAAATTGATGTTATGGTTCTAAGTCCGACCTGAGTTATAAGTCAGGGGTATGAGACGACGTTGATGGGCAGAGTTCTTGAAGAGTGTTTTGGTTTGAAATTACCACTTTGGAAGATTGAAAGTTATGAAAGGTGTTTCGAGGAGAAGCTGTATTGATCATTCTTGCGATGCAAGGATGGTGATTACTTATTACATATTTTGGGAATTGTTATAAGAGGAGACTTCGTTGAAGTCAAGTGTATACGTCGAAGTTCACAAGTGAATATTTGGACAATGTTTGAAAAGGTCAAACTATGTCGTGTATTTTAGAGGATCAATGGTCGTTGATCAATCGAGAATGAAAGAGTGATTCTTCGAGTTGATGAAGCTGATGTTGCGAGATTTCCTGATGGGTGTACGCTTTGAACGTGTCCATTCTGAGTAATTGTGAAGTTGAGGATTAACCAAGTTGATTTACGGTTGGCATCTTATGCATAAAAGTGACGCAGCATGGTTTAGATATCAAGCATTGAATTGTTAACGAGTATGCAAGATTGTTGGATTTGGACTAGTGAGTTATAGTCGCAAGTCATATGTATAAGCCCTAGAATGAGTGGTGTATCACAGTTTCGTTATGTTTGAGTAACTTGTTATTATTCAAGGGTGGTATGTTGGTAATCTACAAGGATGATGTGACCTTATGATCTCCTGGAATGAAAGCGATCACTGCAAGTGTGATTCTTGGTTTCGTACTTATGCGTGAATGAAGGCATGTTTTTCTTGTTTGCGTAGCACGCGTGGTACTATCCTATTCTGATTGTTTCAGTTTTGGTTTGTATAACCATTTTGTTGTTTTCGTTTTAGCGATGGTGTCGGTGTTGTGTCGAAGGACTTTATGTTCCTATCTTTGGTGACTCCTTTCCGAAGTGTCGGTTCGAGTGTGTGACTAATTCCATGGTTGAGGCGTTAGGGTGGTATCGATCTTGTTTTAGTTCTCGAATCGTGTGTCTGCGACTTGTTTAGTTGTTGGGTGTTAGTTGGTTGTCGAGTGTATTGTATGGGCTTCGCATCTCGGCATGGTTGTTCTTGACGGGACGATGTAGTTAGGGATATTTCCTTGTTTTTGGTGTATTTTGTATGTTGTTTAGTTGACGCGAGGATTGAGTGGACGAATGCGTAGGGATGTCCCGATTTGTTTGTTGTGGTCGAAATTTCGAGGACGAAAAGTTTATAAGTGGGGGAGAGTTGTAATGCCCGTTTTATTTAATATTATATTATATTAATATTTTTGAGTTACCGTTTGACGATGGTTTTTGCGACGAAAATATTTATATTAATCGATATATCTATTAATATATTTGGCGCCGTTCTGTTCAGTTCGATAAAATATTATTCGGATCGATATGTAATTCCTCAGAATTATTTTAATTAATTGATTTAATAATATATTTGGATTTTATTAGGGTGATAAGTTATAAGAATGGTTAGGGGTGTGGGGAGAAATCTTATAGGATTGGGTTTTTCACCCTTGGCTTACTAGTAAGAAATACCTTATAAAACCATTTTCTCCTTTTCTTTCCATTTTTGCTACACCAAACCCAACTTAGAACGTGGAGAGAAAAGAAAGGGGTTTTGGGAGAAGAAGAGAAGAGAGGAAGAAGAGGAAGAACATGAGCAAGCTTGAGGATGGAGTCTTATAGAATGTAAGGGAGAACATCATGGATCATCCAAGCATAGGATGTAAGGGGTTTGATTTTCCACTTCCTATAGTTAGGGTTTTAATACATATATTGTGGTTTTGTGATGAAAATTGATGTTGTGGTTTTTGAGTTGTGTGTTTGATTGTTTGATTGAAATAGATTAGAAGAGTTGGATTAGGAGTATAGATTGTGGGTATTTTAAATTGTAAGCTAGCAAGGATAGGTTGCAAGTATGAAGAAAAATGAAAAGCAGATATTACCTCCCGTTTGCAAAAGCATTGGTGAAGGAAGAGATGAAGCAGCAAGAGAGCGCCCACCTCCCATTTAGGGAGACCGTCCTTCCCTAAAAGCCACCCCTCCTTTGGTTCACTTGGGACGAACGTCCCACTTCCCCGTGGAGCACTTAATGGAATTGTTTTGTTTGATTTTGGCTTCTGTAAAATTGTCTATTTCGATACTTGTGCTTCATAATTATGTGTTGCTCGCTTCATGTTTTCCAATTCCATATACTACTAGTTAGTATTAATAAAATATAACTAGGGCATATGTTAGCCATTAAATTTGGAACCCGATTATGTTCCGATTTTCCGATTCCTAAATTCGACGACGGAAAGTTGTCCAACTCAACGAAAATTGATGTGCTAGCTAAGTTCGACGTGTAGAACGTAGTGATGAGGTTAGTTTTTAGAAATTACGAGTTTTTACGAGATGACCTGAAATAGGCCAATTTACGGTTATATTGAATCGAATTGCATTTTCATAGATTTAAGGCACGTATAGACAATCCGATTACGTTGTTGACGATTATAATTAATGCCGGTTATAAGAAATGGCTTTCGCGACGATTATAGGGTTTTGACTAATTTTCCGTATTCGGAATTTAATGAATGAATCGATAATGATGTGGTGTGACTAAACATAATGTTTGCGATGACGTATTAATTAATGAATACTTGATGATATTCGATGCAATGACATATGTCTTTGAACATGAAGATTATATTGATGTTGTTAATAAATGCTTCCGATTTGTGAATGCATAACTTTTGATGATGATGAATTTATTAGTGATGTTTTGCATAATGCAATTATGATGCGACGATATATTTATCTTGATTTGGATAAATTATAGAGATGGGCTTTATGCCAATTTTGATGAGCGATGATGATGTTTTGTGTCGTGTTGTTTTATTGGTCACATACATTGAGTTGGCGATTTATGGGCTTTTTGCTGCCACAGGCTTTTATGCCAAGCGCCGAGGCTTTTATGCCGCAGCAGGCTTTTATGCCAAGTGTTCCTAATTATGGACAAAGCGACGGTACCACATGCACATAGTCGTGTCTCATGGAGTCGGTTATGTTTATGTTTGAGTTGTTTGGCGTTGGGTTTTAATTGAATTGACGATGGAATCATGCGATGATATATGATGTTTGTGTGGTGATGATCTTTATGAAAAATATGAAATGAATATAACTTGATAATTTCATGATAACTAGGCGATGAATATAAATGATGAGTTTTGTGACGATTTAATTTAGATGAAATGCTTAACGCAAATATTATGTGATGATGTTTGTGACGATGGGCTTTAGCCAATTTGTGATGATTTTATTTATATTGCTTATGTATTAGCATTGTTTGATGTTGTTGTTTGATGTGTTGTTTATGATTGCCGAATTGATTAGTGAAGTATTAACTTGTGACGATTTCGTGGTGAGGAACGTTTATGTGTTGTGACAGTTTATGTTAATAAGGTTATGGAGATAAAGTGTAGATTATACACATTAGAATGGCGATCAAAGTAGGTGAGATTTAGATTTGTGTTTGAATGCACTTACTAACCTATATCTTTTATAATTCCAAAACTATATATATATATATATATATATATATATATATATGCTATCATGCCTTTAATTATATGTTTTGGAGTATCTCAACCTTTACTTGTTTCGCGTTACCTTTATATTGGTAACGCAAGGTTATGAAGACGGAGTTTATAGTTGATGTTAGTCGAGTCGTTGTCGCCCGATACGTAGCACTTTCGGGGAATATTTATGTTGTCCTTGTTGTTGTTCTTGGTTGTTTTCCTTTGTGAATAAGAATCATAATTTTTTAAAACATGATTTTGATGAGGAAGTTTAATAAAAGAGATGTTTTATTTTATGAATCAATTTATGATTTTGACGAGGCTATATCGAGATTTATACTTTAAAGTGAATTGTTTAAAGTGATTTGGTTTGAAGGTGTGACGCCTCAAGATTTAATTTATGAAATTTTAAATTACTCCGATTTTTGCATTAAACTTTGGGTAATATTAGTAACACTAAGCTTAAAGTCTTATTATTCATAGCTATAAAGCATATAAGCATAAAATTGAAAACAACTACTCCTAAGTAAAGGAGATTGGCATAACATCCTTAGTCATCAAATTATTGAGCCCGTTGCCGGTAGAAGGGAAGATCCAATTGTTAATGTCGAAGTCACCATGACCGCTTCTATAGCATGAAATCCATTCTTGTTGATGCAGAATGGAGGCCCACCTGCACGTTCAAGGTGTATCATCTTCTGACCTTTGGAAGTGAAGTAAACCGCTTTTATCATATTTGAATCGAAAATCTGCAATTGACCCCAACAAGACAACCTCTTTCTTATACTCAAGGCCCTTCAACGAGGCCGCTTTATTGGAACTCGGTAATATTAGGAGTGATATGAGTGTTAACTTGCATGACTCGTCGAACTACTTTGAAAGCTTGACAGGGAGTTTCGATAAATTTGCCTTCCATTTTAATGTATCGTAGTGATTGAGATGACTCACCATAGATTCTTCTTCCTCATACTGTAATGATCTTCCCATTCACTGGGTACTTCAACTTCTGAGGCAAGGTAGAGATAATAGCACCTGCCCCATGTATCCAAGGGTGTCCAAGCAAAGCAAGAATAAGCTAGACGAATACCCATCACAAAGAAATTATAGTTAAAAGTATGGCAACCCACATTGATCGGCAGGATGAGCTCTCCGAGTATTATTCTCTTCGAACTGTCAAAAGCTTTTACGACTTTGTTACTGGGTTTCATGACCACTTCTTCAACATCAAGTCTGTCTAGAGCACTTTTCAGTAGGACATTTAAAGCAGAGCCATTATCCACTAACACATGGGACAATTCCACCTTTGCAATCTATAGAGATGTGCAAGGCTTTGTTGTGGTTTCTTCGGGTAGGAGTCAAATCAGCATCCGAAAAGCCCAACCAATTGTGTGCGGTCAGGCTAGCAATACAACTTTCAAATTGGTTAGTAGAACTTTCTTAAAGACATGAGCATTCTTCTAATATTTCACCAAGGCTTTAGCATGAGCCTCGAGCACATCAACAGCTAGCATGGATATCTTGGATGGAGTTTGTCCCAACTCGCCACAACATTGTAATTGCTTTTCTTAATAATCTTCGTGGATTTCCTCCATCTTTCTTGGAGGTATCTTCAAGAACGCCCTTTGGTACTTTTGTCAAGTAGGTTGAATCAATTTTTCTTTTCCCCGAGCTCGTAGTTGGATTAATGGAAGGATGCGGATGGTGTAGTAATGTCTTTGGAGGAGAGATATCTAGGAAAACACTATTCCGGTTCTCGTTACTTTGCTTGATCCGATGATATTGTCAACATCGATTAACAACTTCAACTATGTTGTCTTTGATGGCCAAGGGTTTTTGTTTGATGCCATGGTAGTAACCTTGCCCTGAATTCCAAGGTATCCCTTTGTTAGAGGAATATGAACTGGTCTGTGATGTAATAATCATAGGTGCACTTGGCAAGGGCCAAAAGAGGAAACTTATTGTATTTACTGGCATATTTTTCGTGATAGTCATCATCTCCCCATCCGTTGGTTTTATGTCTCAATTTCAATCTTGGAGCTCGGTGGTATATTTCACCTGAAATCAATTTCACACTTGGCTGCCCCAAGGTATACTCCTGCACTGCTGGCTTCTTGTACGCTTACGCCTTCAATTTTCGTTTCAACATCCCACGGCTTTCACAGCCATGAATAACACTTCAAGGTCCATGAGGTTGAACACCTCTTCAAACAGAACATCCATTGGGTCTCGGCGCAAAGAATACCGTGCTGTCAATACATCCCCGGAAATAAGTCGGAGTGTAGTAGATTCTTCTTTAATAGTCATCAAGGAGTGGTTAACTCAGTGACAACAACATAAGAGTCGTTATTAATGGCATTGGCGCCTTCATGATCAGCCATTGCATTGATTACACTTGGGGTTTCGATGAGGGTCAAATTCAACTGAAGCTTCAACATGTCTTGTGTCATACCCAAAAAATTCTTCTCCATCTTCAAGACATTATACTCAAGGATTCCTCAAAGGTTGATCAAACAACCTCTCCTAGACAATCAACCCAAACTAGGGTTTGGCAATTCTCATCAGATGGACTTCCAACATCTCCAATGTTCATCATGCCTCCTCATATGCTTCAAAGATTCTCCATGTCAAGTTTCAAGCTCAAGTCAAGATTGTTTCGACAATTGCTCGATGGTTGAAAATCGCAGTATTGACAAAAGTCAATCGTGGTCAACATACACCAAACTTCATGATTTTTGGTCAACATCCTCATTTTGAAGTTACATTCATCATTTGATCAAGGGTTGATCATGATTCATCAAGAAAACTCAAGATTTGCTCAAAAGTCAAACTTTCTAAATTAGGGTTTCTCTAAGAAAAGTCAACCAAACTTTGACTGAGCATAACTTCTTCATACTTTCTCAGAAATTTTTCCACCACCTCTTGTTTTGAAGTAAATTCAATTCTCTACAACTTCATGTCTCACAAGAATGTTCAAAAAATGCTTCATTTGAGAGGTATGGATCAAAACATTACAGGTCCTTTTCAAAGTCAACAAAAAGTCAACATTTTGTTTTGAAGATATATTGAGCATGGAAACTCCAATTGAGATGAGACCAAAAGGTTGGTTAGAGGACTCTTAGAGCTTCAAAAAGTCCAAGAACACTCAAAATGTGGAAAATTGAGCAAGATACACTATTCATAAGTTGGGCAATTTTGGACAATTGCACAAAAGGACATTTTGGTCAAATGCAAAATTTTCCAAATGGGCCTATAATCTTTTGATCCAAACTTGTTCATGACATTATTTGTGACTATAAATGCTTGGCCATGGAAATTTTCTATTTTATAATTTATTTTGAATTTTAAACCATTTAATTCAAAATTAAATTATATAAAATATGAAAATAAGATATTTTTTCAAGATGATTGATTTTGATCAAACTTGAGGTCCAAGGAAGCCCAAAACACTTGCCAATTTCGTGATTTGCTTGCACATGGAAGAAAAATCAAAATTTCAAGAAAATTTGATTTGTTTTAAAGAGAAAATATTGCACATCATTACTCAATCTTTTTCACTCTCTTTGCACTCTCAAATCCTTCTATAAATACCAAGCATTATGCATGACAAGGGACGAAACCCAGCCTACAACAACCCTTATTTTGCCAAATTTTTTCAAGAATTGTCCAAAATCGTGTTTGAATTTCCAACACTTTCAGCCCTCAAAATCATTCCATTGTTCTGAGGTGTTTGAGTAAGTATACATCCTTACAATTGATCAAACCACCCGTAATCAGCCATATATACATATTCAACTATTTCTTAATTTTGAATTTTTATTATCTGCCCGTTTAATCGATTCTAATTTTATTGTGTTCATGAGATCTACACGATCTCGGGCAATCGCTAGAAGGTTGAACGTCCAAATCTTTATTGCCATGGTTAGGGTTTGATGAACTGCTTGATTTGAACCGATAGACATGCACATTTAGCCAAACTAATGCCACCAATGGATTCGTGAGGGTCGATTTAGGGGGTAGGGTCCCTTTCCCATTTATCGCTCGTATTTTGCTTGTTTCGCTGTGTTGGAGAAGACTAACGGAGCTAGGGCCCGCCATTGACGCTGCTTGACCGGCGTGGGCTGGCGGGCACGATGGCTTGCTCGATTCGCCGCTCACGCCGACCGGGGTCCACGACGACTGGTTAAACCTCTCTCCTCGACGCCATCATTCAAATGCTTTTGTTTTTGTCTTTGCACAATGTATGTCAAGTGGCCTAGTAAGACGCCTGGCAAAGATGTCTCCCATGTCATGAGTTCGATTCACTCCTGGGACCGATTTGTTTTCTTTACAAACTTCAAACTTTTTCATATTTTTCTTATTTATTTAATATATTTCATTCATTTTAATTCTTTTCAATATTTTTCTCATGCATTAAAAATCATCAAAATATTTTTTCCTTTTGCATTTATTTTCATAAAATGTTTATTTAATTTATAAAATTAAAAATATTATTTTGCATGCATATTTTATTTTATTCATAATTTAGCATTTAAATCACTTTTAATTAGTTTTAATTATTAAATGCATCCAAAAATCCCAAAAATTATTTTAGCATATTTATGTTATTTCCAGCATGTATTTTTCTCATTCAAAATTTGCATTTTTACTAACATTTTCCTCTTATTCGATTTCATCGTATTTTCCGATTTCTCATCTTTTCACAAAGTTATCCTGCTTCGGATGATTTTTTATCGCTTTTCTTTTTCCAATAATGTAATTGCTCATGGGATGTAATAGTTTTAATTAGGCTTTATTTTCCGCAAGTTTAAATTATGTATCTGCCCCAAAGCCATGTAATAGCGTAGGACATTTATCTTTCCGATCTTTACATTCCGCATTTTAATTTCCGCACCCTATAAATTGCTAGTAACTAGGCGTGTATGGCAAGACTAAAATTGGACATAGCTCACTCTAATTTCAAGATATAATATCCAAACAACACACTCTTTTCACACATGCACCCCTTAGGGTAATTCTCTCGTCTTTTACGAATTCAAAATGGTCATGTCCTCGAACGTAGAGGTATTCTAGCACCGCTGCTTTCCAAACAAATCATCATAGTCCCTTCGATACAAAGATCATAAGACCCACGATGTCGCCCGAATACATGATCTTGACCTCGATTGTCGCCACGAAAATGATGATAGTCCCTTCGAATGTGCTAGGATACTTCCTACAAGTTGCCTCTATGACCATCCGATGTCCCTTCGAATGTCCCGCTTACATCCAACAAATAGAGTTACCTACCAACTAATGGTATGGATAGGCTATTCTAAAGGAACGTAAAATAACACTAAAACGACCAATTCGAGTAGGTAATAAGACTTTTAGTTGCTTGCTCTATCAAAATACTTTTCACACCTCACACTTTTGTCAAAGTTCAAACTCTTTTCAAAATGAAACATTTCCAAACACTTTGTATACATTCCTACATGAATCATTACAAAGTCAAAGCGAAATGCTTTTTTCAAAACATTTTGTCAAACACACGTAAAGCACAATTTTAAAGTGATCTAAGAGCAACTAAGAGCCCTGAGATAACTACGGATGGAAAGGGGTGCTAATACCTTCCTTTTCATAACCTTCTCCCTTACTCGAATCTAACGAAGGTCTTTTTCTCGTTTCTTTTTCACCTTCCCTTTAATTGACTTTTCTTGCTTTATCTTTAAGGGTTGCTTGGGTATTATATTTGTGGGGGATCCTACACCCGGATCCGGTTTCCTTTTAGGTAAGTAGCAATAAATCGTCGCGACCGTTAGACGTATATCAAAACGGTCAACATGATGGCTACGTTAGGTGACACTTTGGATGTCCCGATACTCTTCATTCCCAAGTTGAGGATAGTATTTGGCCTGGTGTCATCAAGCCTAACTAAACTTTTAGAACCTTAATTGACCCATCTTGGCCATTAGGTAGTAGAGATGGCCGGCTTTGGTGCGTACTAAGGTTGGTTGATACTCGATGCTACGCCATTGAGATCTACTTTGGGATATTTTCGTCGACCACTTGGTAGTCGATTGAAATAAACGCCACGAGAAAGATCAATGATGTGAGATTCCTAGAACCCGTTACTATTATAGGACAGATGAACCAACTCAAACTTTTGGTGGGTAATCACCATACCTCATGCAAGCCTTAAACCTAGGCTCATTGTGTGAATTGTTTGTGTGTGCCAAACATGACATCATGACATCATTCGCATTGCATATCATTTCTAACTATTTCAAGGACCTAGGGATTTATCTTTGCTCGCTTTGTAGGGTATTATGGCTTCTAGAAAGACTATCCGAATCAACTTCATGGGTATACCTTCTCACTCAAAGAATTGGTTTCGTAAATTTCACCATGCTCGGCTCATCAAAAGACATGGTTATCTACTTGATTTGGTTATCTCCGGTTTTGAAGAAGATATGATGCATGTCCTATTCCAGCTTCTTTGATCCAAACACCATTGCTTTACATTCCCAGATTATCGCTTGTTCCTACTTTGAAGAGTTCTAAGCTACTGGGATACCTATTCTTGACCAAATGCCATTCACCGTTTAGAAAAGGTTCCTAAGTACGAAGACATCTGATCCGCCTTACATCTTAAGCGCTCACATTGAAGCCAATTGGGAAACAAGAAGTGGAGTTAAGGGTTTACTTTCCAAGTTCTAATTAAGAAAGCCCGAGAATTCCTCAAAGTTATGAGTTTCCATGCATTCCAAGACATTGTGGCCTTGCTAATCTATGGTTTGGTTCTATTCCCTAACTCGATCAATTCATAGATGTCAACGCCATCAAGTTGTTCCTTCCCGAATCCGTGCCTACTTTACTTGGAGACATTCTACATTCTTCCACACTGCACTACTAAAAGACAAGGAACTCTCATGTGTTGTATACCGCTACTTTGTGTGGTTTATTTCGCACCTTCCTCCATCGCTTTGAAGAATGAACAAAGGTTGAGATGGTCTCAAATAATGTCACTCTCTCATTCAGATATCCGTTGGAGTCTTTTCTCTCAAAAGGACTTCATTCATTGAGCGTTGTGGAGAATTCCTAATGTACCACTACTTGGTATAAGGGAGGTATTACTTACAACCCTTCTAGCTCTACGCCGCTTTGTTTTTGCTCAAGAGATGGTCCACATGATATGCTTCTCCAAGATATTGTGTTCGACTACAATCACGATCTCCGCAATTACCAAGGTTCATACACGCTGGGCATGGTAAAGAAGATCGATACAAGACTTTGGGGCACCGTAACTCCATTCCTTGGGAACCTTACCTCAAATGGGTGAGAGCTCGAGCTCAAAACCTCATGATGCCATTCACTGCTTTACCAAGAATTATGGAACTCTGCTATAGGTGACGACTTATACTGCTCTCCATCCCGACATGCCTACCGATTTTGAAGACTTGAAGAGATCCCGATTCACTTAAAGAAGAGAGGATACTTTGAAGCCTGCTATGCAAGTGAGAAGGTGCAGAGTTGACCAAGCTACTTCACGAGAGGAACATCAACGCCTACCTCGGCACCAAGAGGAAGCGCCCATGGGAGACTTAGAGCTTTAGGATTTATATGTTTTCTTTATTTTGTTTGAACTATCTTTGTACTTAAAAAGAAAAAGAAAAAGAGTACTAATAAATGTTTGTTCATTGCTTGTTTAACAAATTTAAATCTCTAAGGTCCTTGAAAACATTGCATTGCATCCGATAAACATTGCATATCATAGCATAACATTGCATCACAAGTACATTGAAGATTGGTTTTCTTTGCTCGCTATTTATTTTAGCGAAATGGCTCTTGAATGCCTGTCAAAGATCTCCGTGCTCGTAATGCCTGGGCCGCAGAGATGTTCACCGCTTGGTCCAAGGCCAAGAAGATCTCAAGAAGCTCATCAATGTGAAGAAGAAGGTTGTTGGTCTTCTCAACATGGGCGACGCTACAAAGGTGGTCCTAGAGTGGTTAGTCGAATTGAGCTCTCAAGGAAGTGTCAAGAAGGAGGATGAGCAAAGTAACAAGGGTGATGGTGAAGGTAGTCAGCATGAGCCTGAAAAGCTATGATGATGGCCAATACTGATGAAGATGACAAGTACAAGCAACTTGAAGACCGCTTGAATGTGGAAAACTCAAGATGTCCGGCTGAATTTTGATGATCCGAGTCTTGTCCCCGGTGTTGTGATTCCTCCCAAGTTCAAAGTTCCAACTTTTGCAAGTATGATGGCATGTCTTGTCCGAACTGCATTTGAAGTCCTATGTCCGTAAGATCAATCCCACACCGATGATGTAAAGTTGTGGATGCACTATTTTCAAGAGAGTTTGTCCGAACCCAATTGGAATGGTATTATCACCAGAGAATGACCGTATCCGTACTTGGAGTGACTTAGCAGATGCTTTCTACAAACAATATGAGTACAATGCTGAATTGACACCCACTCGCATGCAACTACAAAGCATGTCTATGGGTCGTGATGAGAAGTTCAAGGAGTATGCTCAGGAATGGAGAGATCTAGCGTGCGTAGTTCACCACCCTTGTCCAATAGGGAGTTGGTTGATATGTTTATGGGAACACTGACAGGCCCATTCTTCAATCATCTGATTGGAAACTCTTCAGCCGGATTCACCGAGCTGATATTGACAGGAGAGCGTAATGAAGCCGGTATCAAGAGTGGGAAGATTCATGTAGAGTCATCTTCAAATGTCGCCAAGAGATCTTTGGTGGTAAGAAAGAAACTAATGCCGTGTATGGTCGAAAAGCCGAGCCAAGACCGACCGTGCTCAATCTGTGGGGGCAGCAGATCTCCAATCCTACATCAAGACAACCTCAGCGAGACAACGCCGTAGCCGAACGCGCCACGAAGATGGGTTTAAAGATCAACATGCCATTGTCGCAAGCCTTGCAACACATGTTGAAAGCAGAGCTGACACCTTGAGGGATCCTCCTCAAAATGTCAACACTTCCTCTCCGAGATACAATCCTAATGCTAAGTGTGCTTACCATTCCAATAGCCTGTGACATAGTACTGATGATTGTTGGGCTCAAGAACAAGATTCAAGATATGATTGAAGCTAAGCATTGAGTTTGACCTCTCCGCTGAGACTCAATGTGATCAACGCGCCTATGCCTAACCATGACAAGAGTTCCAATGTGTTGGTGAGGATACTTATGTTTTCAACATAGATGACTTGACCATTCCTCCGATGACCGTAAGAAGAATTTGCTACAAGCCGTGTCAATCCAGATGCCCAGAGAATTGTCGCGTGCCCATCTCGCACTGATGGTTGTGCTTGGTTGAGAAGACGTGTTCAATGCATGATGGATAACCGTGAGATACTATTTCGAAACCACCGTGCGTAAGCTTTGTGAAGAAATGTCTAAGTTGAAGATTGACAATGCGAATGAGACAACACCATTCTGTGTGGGATACCTGGGGCAGCCAAGTGGAAAGTATGATTACATGGTGAAGTACACTGCCTCGAGAGCTACAAGATTCCTATTGAAGATGTTAAGGCAACCGGATGGGGTGACGATTTTAAGACTATGCCGATGTTAACACAATAAGGATTTCCTCCCATTCTGCGCCCTGAGTGGCACCCCTCATCATTACTTCCAAGACCAGTTCCATATTCCTCCTCAAGGCTATCCCTTGGAATTATGGGTCGATGTTTACTATCATGGCCAAGCAAGACCCCTTGACCATTGAAGATCTTACGCTTGAAGCTACCATTCCTCGACATTGACAACATCACCGATCAAGTAAGGTGACCGAACCGAAGGGTTTTCTCCGAAATCTCTCCTCCAAAGACATCATGACTCCACTCGCATTCCAAATTTATTCCACTTCCCCCAAGAACCGTGACTCATCCCCGCTCAACCGTAAGTACCAAAGGAAGTTATCAAGACACCTCCAAACAAGAAATGGAGGAAATTCAAGATTATCAAGAAGAGTGACTACAATGTTGTGGAACAGCTTAGGACAGCTCCGTCCAAGATCTCCATGCTTGCTCTGCTCTTGTGCTCGAGGCTCATGCTAACGCCTTGGTGAAGTTTCAAGAATGCTCATGTGCCGCAAGACACTACCACCGACCGCTTTGAAGTTTGTATTGCTAGCCTGGCTGCCAACAACGGCCTAGGCTCGATGTCGATTTGACTCGCCGAAAGAACACAACAAAGCCTTGCACATCTCTGTTGAATGCAAGGCACTACATTGTCTCATGTTTTGGTGGATCGGTTCTCGCTCAATATCCTTCCAAGATCGCTTTTGATCGACTTGATGTCGAAGGGTTGGTTCGAGACCAAAGTGACATAATTGTGAGAGCTTTTGATGGTTCTAAGCGAACAGTGCTTGGAGAGCTCATCGCCATAAAGTCGGTTCCCGACTTTGATTCCACTTTCTTTGTCATGGACATCCGTCCACCTTACTCTTGCCTACTGGACGCCTTGGATACATGGGCAGGCGTTACTCTACCTACATCGGGTCAAGTACCCGTGAAAGGGAAGGTTGTTACAAGATGGTGAAGAAGAGTATATGGTCACCATCTACAATCATTCCGATATCTCGAGATGGAGGGTGAATTTTCGAGACTCCTGCTTTTGAAACAACCCGCAGTCATGCCTGCTGACTCCCTCGTTACCCCGAATTACACAAGTTCGCTTAGGATGGCTCTCACCGAAAGATGCCTGTCAAGTTGAAGAAGGTGGTAGTGCTATTTGGGGTCGCCCTCGATCTTCCTTTCAAATTTGACAAGACCGGTTTAGGCTTCACCATCAAGGGTCAAGATGATACGCCGAACGTGCCGCCAACTTCCTTTCACATCAGCCGAGTGGAATCCATGCTATAGAAGACGCACGACACGACTTCGACATCAGAAGTGGATCTTCCCAACTCCAGACAAGGGCTCAAGAATTGGAAGACTCAAGACGCCATACCAATCTCCTTTAGCGTGAGTAATCACTCTTGTTTTGTTTTGCTTTTCATTTCTTTGTTTTGAACAATAAACTCTAAAGCCTAGTGCCTGCCCGGCATCATGGCTCGCTTTGTGAGGGTTATTATCCGTCATTTGCATATTTTCATTCAATAAAATCGTTGGACTTTTGCATTCAATTGTTTGTTTTTCTTTACTTTATCACCCCTTCAAAAAGCTATGTTTTTACACACACCCACGTGATACATCGCGTAATCACTCCGAATCTCGTTGATAACAAATGCTGCTATTGCTAAATATGACTTCATAATCCGATCTACCAAGTCAAGACGAAAGTGAGGAAGATTGTGAAGTGCCAGGAGAACTTGTCGATCAACAAAGAAGAAGAGCGAGTTATACAACCACACGAAGAGCAAGTTGAGGTTGTGAATTTGGGTAATCGATGAAGATGTAAAAGAGATCAAGATAGGAGGGTCTTGAGAATAAAGTTAAAGAAAGATTGGTTCAGATGCTACGAGACTATATTGAGGTTTTTGCTTGGTCATAATAAGACATGCCTGGTTGGACATTGATATTGTGGTACACCGTTGCCAACAAAAGAAGGTTTTCTCCCCTGAAATGTAGGTCTGCCGATGCGTCCCGAGATGTCGAGAAAATCAAAGTCAAGTTATGAAACATCAACGGTTTCTTAGTCATACTTCCTATCCACAATGGGCGAACGTGGTTCCTGTGCTAAGAAGGATGGTAAGGTACGAATGTGTGTGGATTACAGATCCGAACAAAGCGAGTCCGAAGATTTCCACTTCCCTCATATTGATGTTTCGTTGACAACACCGCCAAAGATAAGGTTTTCTCCTTCATGGATGGTTTCTCCTACATAATCGATCAAAATGGCTCCTCAAGACATGGAGAAGACTACTGTTACTGGGGCACTTTCGCACAAGGTTATGCTGCTCGACTGAAGAACGGGCGCCACTTATCAGCGGTTATGGTGACATTATTTCATGACATGATTCATCACGAGATAGAGGTCTACGATTTATGATAGCTCGATCACAGATCAAGAAGAACATCTTGATCATTTGCGTAAACTGTTTGACAGGTTGAAGAAGCATGATTGAGACTTAATCCTAACAAGTGCACCTTTGGAGTCAGATCCGAAAACTCCTAGGGTTTGTTGTCAGTGGTAAAGGTATTGAGGTCGACCCCGCCAAGGTTAAAGCTATTCAAGAGATGCCAGCTCCCCGCACCGAGAAGGAAGTCAGAGGTTTCTTGGGCCGATTGAACTACATTGCCAGATTCATTGCACATCTAACTGCTACTTGTGAGCCAATCTTCAAGTTACTTAAGAAAGATCTGGTAGAATGGAATGACGATTGCCGATCGCTTTTGACAAAATCAAGGAGTACCTACGTAATCCTCCTATCCGATGTCCGCCCGCCAAGGAAGACCTCTTATCATGTACTTGATAAGATTAGAGAACTCAATGGGTGTGTGGGGCAACATGACGAGTCTGTCGAAAAGAGCATGCAATATACTACCTTAGCAAAAGTTTACCGACCGTGAAACAAGATACTCACACCGAGAAAACTTGCAACGCTTTTGGGCTGTCACGACTAAGACAAGATATGTTGACTCACACTACTTTGTTGATTTCAAGATGGATCCGATAAAATACATATTTGAGAAACCAGCTCTCTCTGAGAATAGCAAGATGGCAAATGATCTTGACCGAATATGACATCCAAGACACTTTAAAGCGATCAAAGGAAGTGTAGTAGCCATCATTTGGCTCATCGTCAGTAGATGACTATCAGCCTATGCAGCTCGAATTTCCATTGAAGATGTTTTACTAGTTATCGACAGAAGAACTGTGCCCCATTAAGGACCCGAACAAGGATCCCGATGGACCATGGTTTTGATGGAGCCTCAACGCACTTGGCAATGGCATTGGCGCCATCATTACATCCCCACAAAGCGGACATACTCCTTTCACCGCCAGATTATGTTTCGCTTGCACCAATAACATGGCCGAACACGGTTGCATCATGGGTATCAAAGTGCTATTGACTTAAGAATCAAGTTCTTACAGTGTATGGAGACTCGCTTTAGTGATCACCGTGTTATACAGTGGGATACGAAGCATCCGAACCTCATTCAGATCGAGAGCATGTTTTGAGTTTGATCCCCTACTCAAGAGATTACTTTCAATCATATTCCACGAAGAGAATCACTAAGTGCATTTATTGGCTACTATGTCATCTATGTTCAAGGTCGATGGGACAACGAGGCTCCCGATCATCATTGAGAAGTTTGACAAACCAGCATATTGTTATGAGCTTGATACGTAAGAGAAACCTTGGTACTATGACGTGAAAAGGTATCTTGAGACTCAGAACACCAACAAAGCAACCCCTTCTCTCGCGATGGTATGGAAGGCCCTACCGACGAGGTTCGGGATACCTCAACCGTAGTCCCGTGACGCAGAGTTAGGCGAAGACGATTGTCCCGCACCGCCCCTTGACCGTATTAATTTGATTGATGAGAACGACCCGCATCCATTTGCCATGGACAATCTACCAAGCGAATGATCGAGCATTTAACAAGAAGAAGGTCAAGCATCGAGTCTACCAAATCGGTGATCTAGTTGTCAAGCGCATCATTCTTCCACAAGGTGATCCCAGGCAAATGGATCCCACCACGAGGGGCATGCTTTTGTAGTCAAAACAAGATTTTCCTGCTGGAGCTATGATACTTAGCACCATGGATGGCGAAGACTTCCACACCCTCGTGAACGCAGCATAGTCAAAAATACCACGATGAACGAGACCCGCTAGGTCGACTGACCTAGGCAAAAATATGGCATCCCGGCGAACCAAAAGGGTTCGCAAAAGTTAAGGATATATACAAACATGTACACCCGACAAGTCGAAAACCCTAAAAAGGCGGCTTGGGCAAAAAGGGTATCCCTAAGAGATCGAAACCCGAAGGGCGGTCTAGGCAAAATAAGGGATTTAAGCGCATAACTATGTCTCGTCCGTGTCACCTACTTCCGCACTACTATCAAGATTCAAGATTCAAATGGCACAATCAGTCCACTCACTTTCTACCGATAAAGAAGGAGATGAGATAGTTGAAATATATGAGTACTAGCATAGTTGGAACTTAACGAGATTGTTTCCGCATAGCTTTTACCTTCTCGTGTACAAACTATTTCATACGCCACATTTCAAATAAATACAAGTTTCTTTCTTTACAATCTTTTGTTGTTGGTGTTGTTTGCATAAAGTCCAATGTTTGCTTTGAATGATTATATGCATCTAACAATAAGAATCTAATCACAAACATGCTAAAAGTGAACATACAGTAATTACTAAGTGCTCTAGGAATTGAGATGACGACAAAGTCACCAACATTTCCTCACAGAGCATGATCCCCACAGAATGTCATTACAAACCTTCCCAAGTGGAGTACGTACGGTCCCAAGCAATGATTCCACTCAACTTAAACGAATTACACCTATCTTCTCGAGCGAACATTTCATCCCCGCCTAAGATGTTTATCCCCGCCGGATATCTCAACAATTTCCCTTTTCCTCAACAAAGAAAGATCCGTGATCAAACTTGGTCGATAGTGCAACGGAGGAAACCTACACCTCTTATCCTCACCGAGATTACAACGGGTCCTAGATTCTTCTAACCCGGTCTCCCAACACTATCAATACCTCCAGCAAGATTTACACAAAATCCCCAAGAGAGTACCTTCAAGATTCTCCCAACAGTGGTCTACACACAAGATCCTCGACAACAGACTTCTACCATCCTCAACAATATCTAGGCTCGAATCTTGATAGTGCACCGGAGGAATCGGTTATCTTCTCGTGATCTCCATCCTCAAATGTAAGTCGAAATCTCCGCGTAACTTCCGCATCTTCTTCAAGATGGATATGTTTTGAAATACCACAACATCTATCATTCATACATTACTCATGAAAGTCATAATTTGCATATGTCATTCATACGCATTGTCATGCATCATACTTTGCATAAGACTAACAAATATTCTATCAAAGTTTCTTGTTTTCCAAAATGTGAAATCACTTCCACGCAAGGTGTCGTGATTGCCCAATCTCGACGGAAAACTATCTGAAGACAGCCTCGGTTGTCCTCCGACAACAGTTCAGGATTAAGCCCAATCTTGACGGAAAACTATCTCGAAGATCGCCTTAGTTGTCCTCCGACAACCGGTCCAGATTAAGCCCCGAATCTCGACGGAAAACTATCTCAACGATCGCCTCGTTGTCCTCCGACAACGGATCCGTGATTAAGACCAGCTAGACGGGAAACCCTCCAACGATCACAAGTTATCCTCCGATAACAAAGTGCTGGATCAACACCGATGCACAACAGGAAGATATCCACATTTTGCCAACTACTACCTCCTCGTGAGTAACCGCATGAAGATTTATTCTGATTCCTTCTTATTATCAACAACTACAGTAGTCTCGGCATACGACTCGGCTTGCCTTGATGGCATCTTAAGCCCATCTCCGACTACTTGTCAACATTTCTCCACTTTCGATCGTGCATATTTGGTTAAAACCAATACAAACCAATAACTTCATTCAAAGATGAGCACGAAGTCTAACATACGACTCCTCCTGGATGGCATCTTAAGCCCATCTCCATGCCCTTCCACTATCAAGAACATCTACTGAGCCTAGCGTACGGCTCACTCCCAAAGATCGATCTTTCCAGATGGCATCTTAAGCCCATCCCCATCAATTTTCCTATTCAGCGACATCTCGAGTCTAGCGTATGACTCATTCCCAAAGAAAGTCTCTACCTTCCCAAATGGCATCTATAAGCCCATTCCGCATCACCAAATAGTGCAAATTGTGTATCAGTGTTCAATCATCTTCTACCTGTGTCACAAAGGCACGCATGCCAATCTAACCCTTCCAAGACAAGAAGATTGAACAGGCAGCTGTCATACCCCAAAATTTGCTCCATCTTCTCAAGACATTCCATACATCCATACTCAAGGATTCCTCAAAGGTTGATCGACAAACCCTCTCCTAGACAATCAACCCAAACTAGGGTTTGGCATTCTCATCCAGATGGACTTCCAACATCTCCAATGTTCATCATGCCTCCTCATATGCTTCAAAGATTCTCCATGTCAAGTTTCAAGCCTCACAAGTCAAGATTGCCTATAATTGCTCGATGGTTGAAAATCAACAGATTGGACAAAAGTCAATCTGGTCAACATACAACAAACTTCATGATTTTTGGTCAACATCCTCATTTTGAAGTTACATTCATCATTTGATCAAGGGTTGATCATGATTCATCAAGAAAACTCAAGATTTGCTCAAAAGTCAAACTTTCTAAATTAGGGTTTCTTTGAAAAGTCAACCAAACTTTGATCGAGCATAACTTCTTCATACTAAATTTTTCCACCACCTCTTGTTTTGAAGGAAATTCAATTTCTACAACTTCATGTCTCACAAGAATGTTCAAAAATGCTTCATTTGAGAGGTATGGATCAAAACATTACAGTGTCCTTTTCAAAGTCAACAAAAGTCAACATTTTGTTTTGAAGATATATTGAGCATGGAAACTCCAATTGAGATGAGACCAAAGGTTGGTTAGAGGACTCTTAGAGCTTTCCAAAAGTCCAAGAACACTCAAAAATGTGGAAAATTGAGCAAGATACACTATTCAAGTTGGGCAATTTTGACAATTGCACAAAAGGACATTTTGGTCAAATGCAAAATTTTCCAAATGGGCCTATAATCTTTGATCCAAACTTGTTCATGACATTATTTGTGACCCATAAATGCTTGGCCATGGCAATTTTCTATTTTATAATTTATTTTTGAATTTTAAACCATTTAATTCAAAATTAAATTATATAAAATATGAAAATAAGATATTTTTCAAGATGATTGATTTTGATCAACTTGAGGTCCAAGGAAGCCCAAACACTTGCCAATTTCGTGATTTGCTTACATTGAAGAAAAATCAAATTTCAAGAAAATTTGATTTGTTTTAAAGAGAAATATTGCACATTCATTACTCAATCTTTTTTCACTCTCTTTGCACCTCTCAAACTTCTATAAATACCAAGATTATGCATGCAAGGGGACGAAACCCTAGCCCTTACAACAACCCTTATTTTGCCAAAAATTTTCAAGAATTTTCAAAATCGTTTGAATTTCCACCACTTTCATCCAAAAATCATTCCATTGTGTTCATGAGGTAAGTTTGAGTAAGTATACATCCTTACAATTGATCAAAACCACCTTAATCGAGCTATACATGCACATATTCAACTTTTCTAATTTTGCATTTTATTATTTCCGTTGTTCAATCGATTTTAATGTTTTTATTGTGTTCATGAGGTCTACATACCGATCCGGGCAATCGCCAGCAAGGTTGAACGTCCAAACTCACGCATGGCTAGGGTTTGATGAATCGCTTGATTCGAATCGATAGGTATAGGACGATTTACCAAAACTAATGCCACCAATGGATCTGTGGAGGGTCGATTTAGGGGTAGGTCCCCTTCCCATTTATCGCTCGATTTTGCTTGTTTTGTTTTCAGGTTGGCGGAGAAGACGACCGGAGCTAGGGCTCGGCCGCTGACGCTTGCTTGACCGATGGTCATGCGGCACGATGGTTGCTCCCGATTCGCCTCGCTCACCGACTTTTTCAAACCTCTCCCTGACGCGCCATCATTCAAATGCTTTTGTTTTGTCTTTTCCAACACCGATGTCAAGTGGCCTAGTGGTTAAGGCTTCTCTGCAAAGATGCTCTCCCATGTCATGAGTTCGATCTCACCGACCGTATTTGTTTTCACATACTCAAACTTTTTCATATTTTCTTATTTTTTTAATATATCTTTATGCATTTTAATTTTTTCAATATTTTCTCATGCATTAAAAATCATCAAAATATTTTTTCCTTTTGCATTTATTTTCATAAAATGTTTATTTAATTTATAAAATTAAAAAATATTATTTTGCATGCATATTTTATTTTATTCATAATTTAGCATTTAAATCACTTTTAATTAGTTTTTAATTATTAAAATGCATCCAAAAAATCCCAAAAAATTATTTTAGCATATTTATGTTATTTCCAGCATGTCATATTTTTCTCATTCAAAAATTTGCATTTTTACTAACATTTTCCTCTTATTCGATTTCATCGTATTTTCCGATTTTCTCATCTTTTCATGTGTTATCCCTGCTCTTTTACTTTTTCTTTTTATCGCTTTTTTCCAATAATGTAATTGCTCATGGGATGTAATAGTTTTAATTAGGGCTTTTATTTTCCAAGTAAGTTTAATTATGTATCTGCCCCAAAGCCATGTAATAGCGTAGGACATTTATCTTTCCGCATCTTTACATTCCCGCATTTTAATTTCCGCACCCTATAAATTGCTAGTAACTAGGCGTGTATGGCAAGACTAAAATTGGACATAGCTCACTCTAATTTCAAGATATAATATCCTAAACAACACACTTTTTCACACATGCACCCTTAGGTAATTCTCTCGTTGCCTTACGATTCAAAATGGTCATGTCCTCGAACTAGAGGTATTCTAGCACCGCTGCCTTCCAAATCATCATAGTCCCTCCGATACAAAGATCATAAGACCCACGATGTCGCCTCCACATGATCTTGACCTCGATTGTCGCTCACGAAAATGATGATAGTCCCTTCGAATGTGCTAGGATACTTCCTACAAGTTGCCTTCTATGACCATCCGATGTCCCTTCGAATGTCCCGCTTACATCCAACAAATAGAGTTACCTACCAACTAATGGTATGGATAGCGCTATTCTAAAGGAACGAAATAACACGAAAACGACCAATTCGAGTAGGTAATAAGACTTTTTTGCTTGCTCAATCAAAATACTTTTCGCACCTCACACTTTTGTCAAAGTTCAAACTTTTCAAAATGAAACATTTCCAAACACTTTGTATACATTCCTACATGAATCATTACAAAGTCAAAGCGAAATGCTTTTTCAAAACATTTTGTCAAACACACGTAGAAAGCACAATTTTAAAAGATGATCTAAGAGCAACTAAGAGCCCAGATAACTCATGGAGGGTGCTAATACCTTCCCTTTCATAACCTTCTCCCTTACTCTAACAAGGTCTTTTCCTGTTCTTTTCACCTTCCTTAATTGGATAAAAGAAAAGTCGGTGGCGACTCGCTATCCGCACATTTGCGATACAAAACACATAAAGGTTCACCGTACACACTTGGATCTTGTTCTTCAGGCCCAATAGTTGTGGATTTTATGCCCAGTACATGGAGTGGTATGCACACCATCCATTATGATTATATCGGAGAAGATGTGTTGACTTGTTGAGGAGAATCTCTCAAAGTAATCAACTTATTTCAACATGTGTTTCCATGCCAGACAAACGATGTTGATCATCCTAAACTGCCTTCTTGGCGATTCGATAACGTGTGTTGTCTTGTTGAGGTTGCAATCATGTGGGATTGAAGATCATGATTGCCCCACAGATTGGTGGTGATCAATTTTATCACGACTCTTCCACAAACAACATTGGCTTTTTCTTCCCACTCGAAAGACCTCTTCGCAAACATTGAAGATGTCTTAGCTTTAATCTTTCCACTCTTGATCCCAGATCAACATGTTCACCTATGAATACGGCCTGTGAACCGGATGAGCCATTTCCAATAAGATGATTGAATAATGGACCTATCAAAGGTACCCATAAACATGTCAACCAAATCCCTATTAGACAACGGTGGTCGGAATCGCCTCGCTAGAAGTTGTACCCCAAAATTTCCTTTTCACTCCAAGGTTAATGGATTATAATTGCATTATCATGAGCATACATGTATGCACATGCATATCATTCATCATATGGCTACCAAGTTCCAAATACCTTAATTTGGGAAGAAACATGCATCTACTATCTTAGATAATTTTGATCAAAAAGTCGATATTTCTCGTCGTATGACTATCGCAAGATTTTCGGTCATAAACCTATTTTAGTTTGATTCCATGAGCATTGGGATCATATCAATTTATTCTCCGGTTTATCATTCGATCGGAGGCCGTTTCGTCAAGAAAGATTTTATTTGCTTATTTCTCAATAAAGTGAATTTTGGGTTTTAGTGCGTTGCGTGACTCGAAGGTGTATCTCTTAGCTCGTCGAGTCTTTTCCGATGATTTTGAAAGAAAAGTCCTTCTCATTATTATCTACAACTTTCGTTTGCGATACGGACGTTATGTGAAGAAGGTCCCCAAAGAAATTGATTTCTCAAGTGGATCAAACTGAATTTTAGTGTTGTACTGCACTCGCAGTACTAAAACCTTCGTAATTCCTGGATGGAAAATCGAAATTGAGCGAGGTGTCTAAAATTACGTAACAAAATCTGCTCCAACTTTCATGTTGCAACCCAAAGCCAATTCCTCACTAATCACCGAATTTTATTCTTGAGTTGATTTTAAGCTAAACCGAGCAATTTTCATCTCGACACGTGGAGTTCTAAAAATCATATCTCACTCTATTTTTATTGAAATGTGGTAGGACCAAAGTTCACAAATTTTGTTAGCTTCATTTTTCTCAAAGATACTCAAGTTCAAATTTTGATCAAGACCCTCGTTCGACGCTTGAAAAGCTGTCTTTGAAACTTTAAAAATTCATAATTTTGTCAAAATTTTGTCTAGCGCATGCAAAATCGCTCGGACATTTTCGTTTACATTCGACTTCAAATTCTTGATGGATCGGGTGTTTTGAATTAATTACGAAAATTATTTGGATAATTGTGATTTGGGCTTAATTGTGGATCCAAGGCACTCTAAGACCCCAAATTTTCACACTATAAATAAATTTTTGTCTTCACAATAGAAGGACACACAATCATTTTCTCAAATTCCTCGCTCAAATCTCACTTTGCTCTCTCAAAACTCTATCAAACAAAAGTCAAAAATTCAAGGAAGAGAAACTTTCCTCCAAGCCAAACCTTGCTCAACCAACCTTCCTCCTCCACGAGCAAACTGTCCACCGCCACCGCCGCCATCGTGATACCTCCTTCTGATCACCAGCCGAACATCCTCACCGGCCTGTCCCCTCCTGTCTGGTCTCCCGACGAGCGCGCCACCCCCCTTTCTGATCGGTTTCCTCTGATATTCCCTCTCCTTCCTCAATCGCCTTTCCGCCACTCCGGTCTCCTCCGCACCATGATTCCGGACCGGCCAAAATTCGTTGGCCTCATCTCTCTTCCTCTCAAACATTTCGAGATAAGCTTCAAGGAGGTCTTCCTCCATCAATTTTATTCAATTTCAAGAATTAGGCCTTGATTCTTTCGTTTTCGATTTTGATTTTATTATCATCATTTGAAGCTTAATTTGGTATTTTCTTTGAAGAGCACAAGGAATTCCTCTTCAATTTGATTCAAACTTCAAGTTCAAGTAAGTGATTAATTCAATTAAGCACTTATAATTGAATTGTCGAATTGAATTGCTTTTTCCGTGTGGATTCCTATTCTTGAATTTGTTTTGCCGAATTATTTGAGTTGATTGGGTTTTTTTGACGTTAAAGTGTGTCGATGTGAATGATTTTTGTAGATAACACACATACACTAGGAAGCATATAGGTTGAATAAATTGCATTGAAACATGTGAATTGGGCTTAATTTGCATTCTTACTTGTGTTGAATGCAACATTCATTGCATTTTGATACTTAGGTGCATTTGCATTGTATATAACACATATACTTGCACCTAAACACACATTCACGACACAATTTGCATCCTTACATGTTCATATATTTTCATATAGAATAAAAGAATCAAGTTTATGTGTACAATTGTCATGACATTAAGTGTGTCGAAATCACACTTTCACTCACTTGTTCACATGTATGATTTCACAACACAAAAACACATCGTAAACTTGATTGTTAAATGACATAATCCATGATATACATTGTATTTTATGTATAACATGCATTGAGCACATGCCATTAGCATATGATATGAAACACTTGCATTTCATCCATTTAAATGTTGTAAACATGTACATAAACATGCACTTACATGCATTTTCACACTTTTTTCGATTTCAAGTTTTAATCAAACGTGTATATAACTTGTGTTTTATTTTGTTTTTTGGCTTTTGATTACATGTAGTGAATTAAAATCCGATTCATCTCACATTTCAAAACCAAACAAAAAATCGAATCGGAATTTAATTCAAAACATGAACTTTATAATTCCATAAGCAATTTTTAGCGTTTTCATGAGTCAAACCTCACTTATCCTTGAATGTCCGAAGTAACGGTACATGTTCTCTACGTTTTGGCACGTTCTGAAACCGATTTTGGAGGATTCAGAACCAAATTTCAAGTGCAACGTGCCAAAACGGAGTGGCTTCCCCGTCACTTTAAGGCCAAAAAATGCCACTTCCACTCAAAATTAACTAGAACCGCTTACGTTTTTGAATCTGTTGACGCTTTTGAAAGCAACCATGGGATTCTTAATCGATTCCGAGAAGTTGACTTTTTCGCTCCGATTTGGGAAAACCGCATTTCTATTCCAATTTTTGTGATTTTGTTTCACTTTTTACATGCTTATACTAGATTATAATCATATTTGTAATCTGTTTTGCATTCAATACTTTATTTCTAGCACATGCTTTGTTAAATTTTATACTTTATTTCATGTCAAAGGTACTTTGACCTCTTTTACATTAGATATGGACTTCTAGCTTCCTTGTTCTTGCGCTTGCACATATATATGTGTATTTTATTGTTTGTTTGCTTGGATTGACACCTTCTTGCAGGTGATCCGATCTTGAATGCGTACGAATGCGCATTCTAATGCCTGTATGCGTACGAACGCGTATACTATTTTCATATTATTTAGATTGACACCTTCTTGTAGGTTATCCGCTTGTTTGAATGCATAGGAACGCATTCTATCGCTTGTACACATGCGTACATTCTATTATTTTCTTGTTTGGTTTGACTCCATTCTTATAAGTACTTTTGTTCGAATGCGTACGAACGCACATTCCATCACTTGTACACTTGCGTGTACATTCTATTGTCTGGTTATTGTGTTTTTCTTGCAAGTACTTTTGTTTGAATGCATAAACGCCGCATTCCCGCTTGTATACATATGTGTACATTCTATTGGTGTTTGTTAGGTTTTACCCTTTCTTTCGTGTGTTTTTGATTGAATGCTGCAATGTGCATTCTAATCCTTGTTTACGTACGAATGCGCATCCTATTGTCTACTTGTTTGGTTTTACTCCATTCTTGCAGGTATTTTTGTCCGAATGCGTACAAACGCACATTCTCCTGCTTGAACACGTGCTTGTACATTCTATTGTTTGCTTATTAGATTATACTCCTTTCATACAGGTGTTTGTGTATCAATTGTGTATGAACGCACAATTTGATATTTGGTTTGCGTATGAACGCGCAATACTTTATCTACTTTGTATGAATTATCTTATTTTCTAGGTTTATTATTTCGGATGCGTGCGAACGCGCACTGTGCATATGCTTTGATGCCTCTATGCATTTCACCGCGTTTACTCTTATTGTCATGCGATTTGAAGTTTTCTAGTATTTTTAGCTTGCATAGACTACGGATAGTTATCCGTGTGGTACTAGCTATATCCCTTCTATAGATTTTCCTTGTCATTCTAAGGATAGGAGCATTGGGCTCAAAGTCGCTATTTAATGACCTATATAGGCATTCGCATTTACTTGCTAATTGTGATTGTGTTTGCTTGTTTATGGTGATGGCTATTGTGTCACTTGGTTTAGAACCAGAGCAAACGACTTTAGCCAGTGCATGTCCCCTTAGGATTTATTGCTTTATGTTGATGGCTAGTCACTCACCGGTTTAGAACCGAGCAAATGACTTAATACATGCATATTCCTTAAGGTTTTATTGCTTTATGTTGATGGCTAATGTGTCACCTCGACGAACCGAGAGCAAAGAATTTAGCCCAGTGCATGTTCCCTTAGGATTTTATTGCTTTATGTTGATGGATAATGTGTCACTTGGTTTAGAACCGAGCAAACAACTTTAGCCTTTTGCATGCTCCCATAGGAATTTTGTGTTGTTTATGTGTTTCTCCAAAGCAATTGTTTGTTTCTCTCCTTTGCATCCCTTAGTTTTACCACTAGGATGGATATATGTTATCTTTCCCATAGGACCGCTCGGTTAGGATAGCTCTCGAGTCTAGACATTAGGATATACATCCTTCACATGTCAATATAGGTAGAGATTGGCTTACATCCTCAACCTTAGGTCCAATTTTTGAATGACAACATTAGGGTTAGTACTAGTTAGTTTCCTTGTTTCGCTTTGTTTTTTGCATCCTTGCATGTAATAAAACTAAAACTTGCTTTCTTTTTCTTTTGAAAAACTAAAACACCTAATAATGGTTCAAACTCCTTTCTTAAAGGTAAAATCAACTAACCAATGCAAACTCTTTTTCCGCCTACGGGCGCTTTCTTTTGTGTTTAAAACCTTTTTCATAAGTAAAAAAACATAAAACCCACAAAAACAGGTGAGATGAACTACGGTGCTCTGACTTTCCCATTGAACGAGGGAATACCTAGGCATCTTGTCACGGGGCTCGATCGAGCACAACTTGTAAAAGCTTCCTTCTTTTCCGTGTGTTTTCTTTATTTTTCTTTTCTTTTGCATACATTGTAGCGATTAAGTGATAGGTAGATATAACACACCCGTTAGATAGAAAATATAAGTGGATATCATAAAGTACTATGGGCGTGTGGGTGCTAATCCTTCGCCACGTAATGACTCTCTTACCCAAATCTCTCACTCGTAAGACCGTGATTTCTTCCCTCTCAGGTTTACTCGATGTTTTCCTTTCTCCTTCACGAGATAAAATATGTTCGATGGCGAATCTATTGATATATCCTATCATTCGATGTTCAGCCGGGTGGTTTCACTAGATCTCTCTATTTTTGAGCGTACTCTTTGAAATTCTCATGACGGCCCATAGATATAATTTGTAGTTGCATGCGGGTTGGTGCCAATTCACCGTTATACTGGTACTGTTTGTAAAAAGCATCTGCCAAATCATTCCAGGTATGCATGTGGGTATTTTCTAGATGGTAATACCACTCTAACTGTGCTCGAGACAGACTCTCTTGAAAGAAATGCATTCACAACTTCCTATCAATAGTGTGGTTGAATCTTTGAACATAGGATTTCACATGAACTTTGAACTTTGAAATTTGAACTTGAACTTCATGGGAATCCCCACCCGTAAACCGGCTTAGCAAAAGTAGGAACTTTGAACTACGGGAATCCCCACCCGAAACCGAGCTTAAGTCATCTCAAGTTTAGTCGTGACATTTTCAAATTTTCAACAAAGATCTTAAGCTCTTGAGTTGTTTATACTCCTGTCGGAGGATACTGCTCACTTATATAGTCTTCTTCCTCTTCTTCGTGAGACCCACGATGGCTTCCTTCATTGGCCTTGACACTTCCTTCAATTTCACCGCTCTTTTAAGAGAATTCAAACTGTCTAACTACCTTGACCGAACCTCTTAACCTTTTCCCCATGTTGAGAATACCAGTGATCTGCTTTTTTCCTCTTGATGATGAGCTCTTTCAGATCTTTCTATCCTTGGTCCAAGTTAGTGAACATTTCTTAGAACTTAGAGTTCTGAGCCTTGAGATCTTTGACAGTTTGTTCGAGAGCCATTTCTGCTGAAATAAACAGCGAGAGCATGAGAAAACCGGTCTTCATAGTACATGTTATAAAATGATATGCTATGATATGCAATGCTATGTAATTTTTTCAAGGACCTTAGGAATTTAAATTTGGTAAACAATCAAGAACAAATTTTTTATTAGTTTGATTAGTGAATACAAATAAAAGTTCAAAAAGTAAGACTCCTAATGTATTAAGACTCCCATAGATGCTTCCTCTTTGTGTTGACATAGGTGTTAATGCTTTGTTCCTCGTGAAGTAGCTTCGTCAGCTCCAATACTCTTTTCTCGCTTGCATAACACTGGGCTTTGACGGTATCCCTTTCTTCTTTTAGATGAATCCATGATCTCTTCAATTCTTCAAAATTGGTAGGCATATCTGGATGAAGAATGGTATAAGATTCATCGCCTTCGACAACAGGTTCCATAGTTACTGGTAGAATAGCATCATATGGGATCATGAGATTTTGAGCACGAGCCCGCACCTATTTGTGGTAAGGTTCCCAAGGAATAGAATTTTATGCCCCAAAAGTCTTGGTATCAATCTTCTTCACCATGCCCCATGCGTACAAATCTTGCGATAACCATGGATATCGTTGTCGTGAGTCAAACATAATGCCTTGGATGAGCATATCACGGGACCATCTCTTGAGCATAACCAAACTAATATAGTGCTAGATAAGGGTTGTAATTACCTCTCCTTTCCCGCAAGAAATTCTTTCATGGTTGTGGCACATTCCTCGTTTCCCGAGTGGAGCTGTCCTATATGAGGTGTCTTATTTCTTCATGCCCGGATGAACTATTTGACTTGGATTTCTATTCCGAGAACTCTCCCATCTCCCCAGCAAGTTCGATCTTGCTGATTAGTGACAAGCGTTGTATCGCTCGAGACGTATGCTTTTGTGGGTGCACATCTACATCACTTTTTATCCCCAGTAAGGACTTTTCTTATCAAAGATCATTTGTGAGTCTCCAGTTGAGCTTCTTAAAGCTACAATTATCCACTCTCCGCAAGAGTTGTGTACTGATTTTCTCCTACCATGGACCAAAGATTAGGTGCTCCCCATGAAGTCAGAGGAATCTTTATTCTTGTTAGATCCACTGTTGTTTGGTATCTTATCCAATGTCGTCCAATCTCTATTTGGATTTCCTCTCTAAGTCACAGCGCCTTGATCTCCTCTAGCTTTGTCCAATTTCATTTGGCATCCCATATTAGAATCAACGGTTTCGTCCAGAATTATTTCTCCAGTGAAGTTTATAATTTATTTTTGCAACCCTTCTCAGTGATTGTAGCTTGTTTCTACCGCTACAAGCACGTAGAGTTTCATCTCTTTTAAGGTTTTCTCCCTGGATTTTGCAATTTATTTTGCAAGTCTTATCAAGTTTTGGCTTGGTGTTTGATTTGCTCCTTGATTAGCCACTCCCCGGTGAAACATTTAATCATGCATCATTACATTGCATCCTCAAAGTGTAATTTTCCATTATCTTTTGGAACTTTACTCCATAGAAAAATTTCAAACATGCACTGAAACATAAGCCTTTATTGCCACTATGTTCCCCAGCGAATTTGCTAACGTCGAATCATTTCCCCAACAAGGTCTCTATCCTTAGTATCTTTATACCATTATTTTGTTACTCATTTAATTTGGTTGAGTGTCTACTCAATGTTCTGGTTGTAGACCAGATTCTCTCCGGTGCAATTTCATTGGTTTAGTCTCTACAACCTTTGTTGGTTCATTTCAATGTCCACCAATATACCTTTCGAATGTCAGTTTTGTCCTGATGATCGTTTCAGCGAGTGTATTGGAAGTACGCCTAATCACCTTGCTTTGGGTCGACTTTTGTCTCGTATTCCATACATGAAATCCAGCTTGACGTATTGGTACTCATCTAGTTTGTTTCGCCTAACTAGTCTTCATGAGTCGAGTCTTATCTCTTTGTTTCTAACTCCCGAGATTTTCGGCTCAATACACTGCCTATCTCGGGTTGAAACATGTCTCTTTATAACTATTGGGTTCAATCACCGCTCACTGCCTATCCTCTAGTTTGAGACTAGTGCTCCGAGAAACATATCCTCCGCTTTTTGTCCCGTACTCATCTAGTTTGTTTCGCCTAACTAGGTTCTATGAGTCGAGTTTTATCTCGCTTTGTTTCTTACTCGGATTCTTCCACCCATATCGTATATCTCGGGTTGAAACCTTTCCCTTTATCTGCGTGGATTCAATCGCCCGCTCACCGCTCATCCTCTAGTTTGAGACTAGCAAGCTTTGAGAAACATATCCTCCGTTTTGTCCCGGTACTCATCTAGTTTGTTTGCCTAACTAGGTTCTATGAGTTGAGTTTTATCTCGTTTTGTTTCTTACTCGATTCTTCCAGTTCCATATCGATATCTCGGGTTGAAACCTTTCCCTTTATCTGGTGGATTCAATCACTCGCTTCATCGTCTATCTTCGGTTGGGATGGATCTGTTATAACTATTGGGTCAATCGCCTTCGCTCACGTCTATCCTCTAGTTTGAGAACAACAAGTACTCGAGAAACATGCACTCTCATCACTTTGCTATGGGTCGAGTTTTATCTCGCTTCCCGTGCGTGAAATTCGCTTTTGTCCTTGTACTCGCTTCTAGAAATTGTCGTTGTTCTAGTTCAATGAGTCGAGTTTTGTCTCGCTTTGGTGTCGCTCCTTGGATTCAATCATCTTCGCTCACCGCTCATCCTTGGTTGACCTGTCTCTTTCATACCTTCGCTTTGTCATGCCCATCTTTACCATTGGTTGAGACCAGGGTGTCCCTAGAATCAAGACTCTAGTCACCTTGCTTATAGGTCCTTTTCGTAGTCGCCCTATCGCATGTTCGTAATCTAGTTTTGTCTAGTCTTCCGGTTTGAGTTTCATCTCATCTTTATTACAACAAGGCAATTTTGTCTTGACGTATGTCTTTGGAAGGCTAATATTCATTAGACCCTTGGCTTGTTAAAGCACAAAGTTATTCGGCTTTTCTCTAAAACCAATTTCATTTTGTATTCTCTAAGTCCAGATTCTCCTGCTCCTTTTGAAAGTTCCACTTTTTTCTCAAGAGTGTAAATTGTTCTTTTTCTATTCAATCCTCTTCCACTTTGAATGCTCGAAGGTTTCCACCAGTTCTCGCTTATCAAGTTTAAGAAGATTGAATAGGGGCAGATGTTGCACCCCCAAATTTACCCTCTTGATTTAGGCTCATGTTTCATCATAAACATCATATTGCATTGCATTCATACTTCATGATAGGATTAAAGTTCTTTGGATTCTCAAGTCCTCTATAAGCTAAGGAGGTTGATTGTGTTAGCATACTCTTCTGAGAGAATCTCAAGCTCTCATATCTTTGGATCTTTCAAGCCACAATGATGTATTACACCTCAAGACATTCCATTTGTCTCATTGATTCCTAAAGAGCTGAAGTTTGCAAAGAGTTGATGAGGAATTCATCTGGCATTCATCCGATGAAATTAGGTTTTGGCCCTGTGAAGTTTGAAGTTTGGATAAGTCAATTTATTGAAGCATCACCTTCTTATTATAATCTGAGTTATCATGGTTCAAAGAATTACTCAACACATTCAGAAGATTTGAGGTTTTGAAGCTTGATTGGCTATCTCCTAACACAACGTGAAAAATTATGGTTTTGGGTATAATCAGGATTTCTCCAGATTTTTCACTCAAATTTGATTCCACTTGTTCCTATATGTTGTTGGACATCCATGATTGAAATATTGAGGCTCAATTTTGAGTAGAAGTAAGTCAATTGATCACAAGGGGCAAACTGGTCATTTTGGTCAAAATCAGTCAAAATCAAGAGTTGACCAAGTGGACTTTTGGTCAACCATCAATTCAAATATCACATTTTCATATTTCATGATCAAATCCATCATTGAACCAAGAAAGTTGAAAGAATTAGGGTTAACTTGTTCTTGAAGTTATTTAAAGATAAATTTTTTACTAAGTGTCCACCCTATGAAACTTTGACATGTCATAACTTTCTCAATTTTTATCCACAAATAGGTGGTGGGCATAATCTTGAAGCTCATATATTTTGATTCAGATGGAATTTGAGAAATCTACTTCATGCATCTTGAAGTATGCCATGAGATATTTAATTTGAGCTTTGAATCACATCATTTGGTTCAATATTGAGGAAGTTATAAGGCTCACAAGTGGAGGCCATGAAGCTGATCCCATGCACGACCATGCAAGCCAGATGCGCGCGCGAGTGCCCATCAAATGTCCATGTTTATGCACAACTTCCGGGAGCCATATCTCACTCATTTCAGCTCTACTTTCAGTGAACCAAAGCTCATTGTAATCCTCATTCCAAGAGCTATTGATAGGCCTCTAAAAGCCATGATTTGCACGAGCCATTAGTGAGAAAATTGGGCTTGAAGGATGATCCAAGGCTTTATGCACGTAAGCTTGTTTGCATGTTTTGTGTTGAGTTTACAAATTTTTCTAGGCGCAATGGCTGATTCAAGGCACCATGCCAACTCATTATTTGCCATAAAAATCCCGCATGAATGAGCATTTTTCTCACACCCTTGCCATGCACAATTTCCATTTTTTTGCCATATCTAGTAAAGTTGAGGAATGAACCACGAGATGCATTTTCACCACCAACACAGCTCATCAAAACGCAGCCAAGGAGAGTGGACACATGAATAAAACACAAGCTCATCCATTACACTAACTTTTATAATTTTTCCTCCGACGGATTTGTGGAGAAAAGGACTGATGTACCCTTACTATTTCTCTCTATATAAGCAAGAGGCCTCACATTTGCTCAAGACGCCGCTCTCTCGCTTTTCCGATACAAAATTCGAGCCTCTGATTTCAAGCTTTCTCCTTGAAGCTTCGCAACTTGCATTTGAGGATTCTCCTCCTTATTATCACTTCATTGAAGTCTCAAGAGCAAGCCGGAGGGTTTCTTTTCATTTCGAGGCCCATTTAGATTTATTTTCCAAATCAAGAGGTAACTTTTGAAATTTGAATCGAGTTTCTAGCTTGCCATTGATGAATAAAATCTTATACATGCGTGGTTACTGGCCAAACAATAGGTTTAATGTATATTTGTCTCTATTTTTGAAGTGTGTTGCATAGCATGATGTTCAAATTCGATTTGGATGATTTTCATGATTTTCTCTTTCGATTTCTTGATGAATGGTGGATCATTTGGATTTTTAAGTCAGGTGTGTGTTGTAGCTTGCCATGTAACCTTTAATCGAGCTTTGAATCATCCGATTTGGTTAAGAAATAAGGAAGTTATGAAGATCAAAAGTAGCTTGCATGTCACCGTTTTCACGTGTTTAGGGCATTTGGCTAGAGGTTGAAGATGATGCGTGGCATCATCTGATTCGCTGGCTTGTTTTTTTAATTTTCATTTAATTGATTTTGTAATTAGCATCTTTAACCATTTTATTTTGCATCCAAAATTCATCAAAAAATTACAAACAAAATATCATAGACTCATATTGACCTCTAATATTTTATGGAATTTTTTCTAAAATTTTAAAAATGTTTTGACTAATTAAATAAATTCTAATATTAATTGGTTATGTTTTAATTGAAAAATTCATTAAAAAAAAACTTTCTCATGATGAAAAATCCTACAAAAAATATCCTGGACCCTCCAAGAGGTTAATTTTTCATTTCTGAATTTTATTTTATAATTTTGTCAATTTTGCATAATTAAATAATTTCATGCATTATATTGCATTTCATGCATAATTAAATTATTTAAAATACTTTTATTCATACAAAAAATGCATAAAACATATTTTAGACCATTCAAATCATGCATCATGCATTTCTGAATTTTATTTCATAATTTTTGTATTTTTATATAATTAAACAATTTCATGCATTATATTGCATTTCATGCATAATTAAATTATTTAAAATACTTTTATTCATACAAAAAATGCATAAAAAATATTTTAGACCATTCAAATCATGTATCATGCATTTCATAATTTTGTATTTTTTGCATAATTAAACAATTTCATGCATTATATTGCATCTCATGCATAATTAGATTATTTAAAATACTTTTATCCATACAAAAAATGCATAAAAATTTTTTTGGACCATTCTACCCATGCATCATGCATTTTTTATTTTTATTTCATAATTTTAATATTTTTGCATATTTAATTAAATCTGAGTATTAAAGACTTGATTTACATTTTACATTTTGCATTTTTATTGTTTTTATCATTTTTCTTTGAAAATAAAAAATGGCAAAAATAGTTTTGATCATGTTTGGGATGTTAGGTCATTGTTTCTAATTTTGTAGATTTTTATTTCTGACTTTTGTATTGTATACAAATTTCTCTTGTTTATTGGTTATATAAGTCTAAATTTTGAACTAGTATCACCTTTTGAATTTTATTTTGATCCTTCCATGGACTTTTAAATTGAGCAAGGATGTGTCTCTGACTTGTAAGGGATTTTAGCTCATTAGTTCATTTTTGTTTGGATTTTATATCTCATTTTTCTATTTTTATGGAATTTCCAAGGTGAACATACCCTTTTGGCCTAGTGTAATTGAGTCAAGCTCCAATTTGAAGCTTATGGACATAATTTAAGGCCAAGCTTTGGACATGTGATGATCATTTGAATTCTATTGATATGTAAACATGTTTACATTTATTGTAAATTACATGTTGATCATTTGGTTTCTTCTTTGAGCATAATGTTTGTGTGGTTCCCAAAACACTAATTTGTTGATGTCTTGATTTTAGACCATGTTCTTGTACAAATTGTGTTTCTAATTGATGCTTAGGGGTATGATAACCTCAAGGATAGTCTTCTAAAGACTTGAGAGACATTTGATATCATGGGATCATCTTTATCCTTAAATTGGAAGATGTTTAATCTTTGTTTCACTTTTTGCATTCTTGTGCATGAATTATGAGGTATGAGAAATGCATTCATGCAATCCTTTGGGAATTTACTTCTGATTTCCTTACCTTATCCTCATGGCATGTTTAGGGCCTTGATTCCAGTTTGATTGATTCATTTAAGATCCCTAGCTTGTTCAATTCATGTTGGTATTGTTGTTAGGATGTCATCATTTTGTAGTTATGGTTGTAACACTTGTGTTATGTGCATCCTCCATGGAATTAGTGATCCAATTCTAATTGAATTCTTGGTCTTTACTTCTGACTTTGTGCATTATGTGATAATTAATTCCATACTTTTATTCATTGGCTTGCATTCAATTGTAAGATCATCATGATGACCAAAGAGCTAAATCTTCTTTCTCTTCTAATTGTTTGTTGGACAATACCTTAAGGGATCATAGGTTCATGATGTTTGAGGTATGTCACTTCAATTGACATTACCTTGATCTCATAACAAGCATCTTGTGAGGGTTCTATCATCACCCTATGACATGCAAGATTTCATTCCCTTCCTACAAATCTTAATAAATGTTGTTTGATCTAAGATATGTGGTATTTACCTTAGATGATTTTGTTCATCAAATAGGTGATTTGTTTGTGTATTGAAGTTTCATCTTCATCATATGGTTACTCCTGAATCATATCTTGATTGAAACTTATGACAAGTCACACATATATTTTAATTATTTAATTAAAACTATTTTGTTTAAATCTTTATCAAGTGCCATTATTGACTAGTTTTGGTGTTTTCAAACCCTAATTCAATGTACTTGTGTATGTAAACTCTTTACTTTGTTTGAATTGCTTTTGTTTATGATTTACTTAGGTCTTAAGCTACTGACTTTGTGTATCACATCACTTTCTCACCTTGCCTCCCCACCATGTTTGGCTCACTAACTTGTATGCTTGATTAAATTTAACTCTAGGGTTTAGAAGCACTCTTTTTCATTGCTAACCTTTGTACCATAAATGATTGTGATGTATGATAATTATTTTGTGTTTGTGTGGACATCATGTTTATGTTACTATCACTCATCTCACTTGTATATAACACTTGACACAAGCATGTTTGAATACACACACAAACACTTTCCATCACACATTCCTAGGATGCTATTGAAAGTTGCTCATGAAAAGGTTATGATGATTGTGTAACATGAATGCATATCTACCATGATAACCACTGAATTTTATCCTTTTCCATATTCTAAATTTTCATGCCTCTTCACCCACGCCATGCCATGCTTCATTTGACTCCTAGGTGCATGTTTAGGACAAATTCTTGACTAGTTCTTCTTGTATTAACTTTATGAGGTTTTGTTTTTAGGTGATTGAAATTTGTTTGTGTCTAACATGAATGTAATCTTTATATTTCCATCATTGACTTCACTCTAGTATGACACCACTAAGCATGTTCACAATTGCATATCCATGCACATTTCACTACACACTTCTAGGTGTATACTTATGCTCTCCTAGTTTCCTTTGTTTGTGAATTTTGATGATGATCATGTATATGATGATAATGCATTCTTACCATGATAGCTACTTCCTTCCATGTATTTTTATGATATGAGGTTCATTACTTTTCCTTCATGCATTAACCATGCTTCATTCAATCCCTAGTTGCATTCTAGGTCAAGCCTTTAACTAGTTTTTGTGTAGATGTTGTATATGTGCAAGTTGGAACATCTTATGACTTGGTAGTGTATTATGAGTATTTATTCATCATGTGTTGCTTCTGATCCCCCATCATGTGACACTTAGCACGAGCATGTTCAGTACACACACGCGAACACATGTTTGCCCGCCTTGTACGAATCGAATGCATTTTCTTGAGTGTTTTGGTCATGAATCCTTTGAATGCATGTTTGGATGATATTATTGATGAAATAATGTGTTTGATACTATAACTTGTATATCTTGATATATCTTTGTCCATATCTTTTCATCTTTTCCTTTCCATGGTTTCTTTTAACTTATAAACACTTTCTAGGCCAAGCATTTCAACTAGTTTTCGCACTAATGTTGTAATTGCATCTTTGTGACATTTTCTTTATGATTTGGTTATTAATTATTTAATATGATGTTGGTACTGTATTCACTTCATCTTGACATCTTCTTTGCATGTTATAAGTCTCACACACTTAGATTCACTTCACTACACGCTTGTTGCATGTTTGTGCACCTTTTGGTGAATTTTGTTCATGAATCTATATTATTTATTTGTGTGATGTAAATGGAACATTAACATGTTTAGCTACTGAATTTTGCGTCATTTCATTCTTTAATTTTCCATTAACTTCTTCAAAGCCCAACGCTTCACACAATTAGCTCTTTGTATGCTTTTAGGACTAGTTTCGACCTAGTTTATGAATTAACCTTGTATGTGTGTTTATAATGATGTTTTATGTTTGTTAAAGGTTTGTATAAACTTTGTAAATAAATGTTATGTCTACTGACCTCACTTTGCATGATACTTCGTATGAATATCATTCACTTGATTCCACCACATCTTCTTCTTCTCCTTTTCTTTTTCTTAGCACTTGTTAGTGCTTAGCTTGTGTACTTTTGCCAAAGCACTTTACTTGATTCTATACCTCTTCTCACTTGGTTTTCTAACCAAGATGATTGATTTTATAGATCCTCCTTAGGTTTACTCGATTAGGTTAGTTATCTAGTTCAGACATTAAGTTAGGCATCCATGCATGATAACTTTAGGTAGATTCTTCCCCTTGTTTATATCCATAACCTAGGATCAACTTTGTATGATAACATTAGGATTAGAAATAGGTTGGTCTCCCTTAGCCATTTTCCCTTTATCCTTTTTGCATCCAAAAAACTAAAATCTTGTTTTGTCGAGTGCATTATACTCTAATAATATGAAACTTTTTCCAAAGTAAAAGATACAAACCAATTAGTTTTAGGATGTTTTGTCATCCTATTTGCCGTTGATGTTTCGTCATCCCGTTTGCTGATGCTTCGTCATCTCATCCTCTAATGATTCATCGTCCTATTTGTTGTTGATGTTTCACACCCCATTTGTCGATATTTCGTCATCTCATCCTCTCGATGTTTCGCATCCTGTCTTCGATGTTTCATCATCCGCTTGTCGATTTCATTATCCCGCCGCCGATGTTTCATCATCCGCTCAGAAGGTGATGTTTCGCATCTCTGCTCATGTTTTGTCAACATAGAGGTGTTTCATCATCGTTTGTTGTTTTGTCTTCTAATTTAAAAACACCAACCAACCAAAACAAGTGAGCCGAACTACGGTGCTCGACTTTCCGCTGTACACGAGGGTATACGTAGGCATCCTCGTCATGGGCTACATTGAGCAACCTTTGTAAATATTTTCTTCTTTTCCCGTGTTTTCTTTTTATTTTATTCTTTATTTATTTCCTCATTCTTCTTTTCTTTTGCATACATTATACCATGTATGATATAATTATACCCTTTACACCCATTGGATAGAAAGTAAAGTGGATACCATAGAGTACTACATACGTGTAGGGTGCTAATCCCTTCGCCAGATAAAACTTCCTCACCGATCTCTCGACCGCAAGACCGTGATTTCTCCGTTTCAGGTTTACTCGATGTTTACCTTTCCCTCTTGGTAGGATAAAAAACGTTCGATGACGACTTCATTGATATATAGTTATATCCTTTGATTTTTTGGCCGGGTGTTTCAATGACCGGAGCATCGTTCCGGTGCTTCTGACTCAGAAGCCAATAACCCTTACCTATTTATGGATCCAGAAGGATGAATGGATGTATCACCGCCCCAGCGGTTCACCTTGCACGCACTATGTCATTCTCTCTATCAGGTCATGGGTTCAAACTCCACATTCTAGGTCTCTCCAGCGCAGAATCCTCCAGAAGCTCCAGCTTCTGGATGGCCCCAGATGAGAAGTCCCCAGAAGCTCCAGCTTCTGGACGCCTCAGATCCAGATTCCCCAGAAGCTCCAGCTTCTGGACGTCCCAGTTCCAGAGTCTCTAGAAGCTCTAGCTTCTGGACCCTTTCCACCAGTAACCCCCAAGCTCCGCCCGGGCGCCTCAAGATCGTAATCCCCAAAAGCTCCAACTTCTGGGTGCCTCCATGTAACCTAAGCTCCACGGGGAAGCTTCAGTAGAAGCTCTTTTTTTGCTTTGTTTTGTGCTTTTTCCATATTTTTGCTTATTATCTTTTTTTAAGTAATTAATTAATTAGAAATTAGGTTAATTAATTAGGTTAATTAGATAAGTTCACAAATATTTTCTTTTTAACTAATTAATTAATTTAGGTTAGTATTCACTAACATAATTTTTTTTCTTAAATTAATTAAAATAAAGTATAACTACGTTGTTTTCATATAAATTCTGATTTCCAAAAACACAAAAATACTAGGACTAGTCTTTTCATCTGCTATTTATTTTTCCTTGCCTTTTCTTTAAATTCTAGAAAGGATGTATAGGTCGCAAGTCTTTTTTTTATCATGTAATTGTTAAGGACCAAGTTGTAGTTATTTTGTACATAATTTTGTGGTCCTTAACATTACCTTTTCATATAATTAGTATTATTTATTCTAATATTTTGGTTCAATTAGTTTTTTTTATTTAGTTTTGTTTAATATATATTATTTAACTTATTTAACTTTCAATTGTAGGATTTTATTGACTAATTCTCCCAAGCTTGGATTCAAGAATTTTGAAGAGCTTTAGGATGATTCTTTGGAAGATATTTTGGATGAAGGAAGCATGCACAGGTGTCAATGGCCACAGTGCCAAGATGATCGCTGCAAATCAGGCCAAGCTAAGCGGTCTCATGAAATTCGTAAAAAGGATGCACCCATGCTTTCACCTTTGGCCACCAACCCATCACTTCCAGCTGACTTTTGGCTTGTAAGAAGGAGAAACAACACTTCACCATAATTATCTTTTCATCTTTGTAAAATCTAGGGCAAGAATTGTAAAGAGAACACCATAGCTTTTCTTCTTGATCTCTTGATTTTCATCATTTCTACCAACAATCTTGAGAGCAAGCAACCATGGAAATGAGTGGCTAAGCTCTTTTTGTGTCAAGATTAGAGGTAGTTGATCTATATAATATGTATTTCTTTTAATCCATTTGTGCATGAACATGGTTGATGATTAATATAGTTGAATATCTTTGTTCTTCATCCTTATGCTTTGAGTTTTGCTTGGAAAAGAATACTTCAAAGTAGACTTAGGATATTCATCCTCTAATGAACAAATGCTAGAGATAGATTTGTGTGTTAGTGTTTACAAAATATTGAACTTAATGATTATCATGTCAATAGTTGTAGTGAGGAATCATGCAAAGATTAACATGATAACATTCACAATCTTGGTGGGAAAGCTACAAGATTGAGAGGATATGTATTTGTAGAAATCATCTACTATGTTCATCACTTGATTAATTGAATATGTATGAAACTAGATCAATGAAACTAATCTTGACATGCCTCCATATTTGAAAACAAACTCCAACTCTCTTGAATCCAAACCATAACTTTCTTTTGAAAACATTGATTTAGTTATTTGTTTGGAAACTCATGGTACTAGTAGAGTAGATAACAAATCCTCTGGTTACAATATCTTAAAATACACTTTCCTATTGAAAGACTACAACATACACCAATCCCTGTGGAATCGATAATTAAAAATACTTTGTTCACGGAGAAAACCTACAACAAATGGCGCTGTTGTCGATTGGCGTGATGTTGTTAGTATAGAAATAGTTGTGTGTTTTAAGACTTTTTACTAATCTCTTTGTTTCTTTTGTGTGGCTAGACTTTTCAGAATTAGTTTACGCGGGAAGTATTCGCCGACCAACTCCTTTCGATCCCAAAATTGAAAGGACTAGAAGACTTAATAGTAGTGCTAAAGAAGAAAAAGACAAGCTAGGCAAAGGCAAGAAAGGGAGAAAGAGGAGAAGCATCTACTTCTTCAACACCACCCGTGTTTGGAGGAGTCACCACTATGGCGGAGAATCAACCACAACCACCACCACCACCACCACCACGGGGTCTGTGTCAATAGCCCTCACAATGCTCAATTTGCCGACAAGCAAATGGTCGCGGAAATGAAAAGGGCTTGCTTCAACTTCTATGCGAGTCCTTTTCATGGCAATGACCATAAATATCCTTACACCCACCTTACTAAGTTCTATGAGATCGCGGAGCGCCTGGGCTCCGAAGACCAAGAAGAACAATACTTTCAAAGGCTCTTCCTCATTCTCTAGTGGGAAGGCAAAAGATTGGTATCTAGACCAATTGCAAGAAACCATGACAAATTGGAACGTGGAGGAAAAGTTCCTTGAAAGATTTTTCCTCAATCGCTTTTCATGGAGGCAAAGACCGCTATCTCGGTATTTTCACAAGGAGTAAACGAGCCTTTGAATCGGGCTTGGGAAAGGTACAAGTCTATGCTTAGGAAGTGTCCTAGCCACGGTTTTGACGAGCTTACACAAATTCATATTTTCCGAAATGGTCTCCAACCGCAACACAAATTGTTGTTGGATGCCACGGCGGGGGGTTCTTTGATGGCAAAAACACCATATGAAGCAATCCAAATAATTGAGAAGATGGGTAGGAATTATCATCAAACTCAACATGATCAAGGAGGTGTACAAGTGAAAATGGGAGTTCTATAAATTGGTTCGAGTCACGAAGCACTTGTGGCGAAACAAATTGTTATAAACAAGTTGAAGAATTGACAAAACAAATGGCTAGACTCCTCAACAAATCATGGAGTTACAAGGAACATCAAATAAGCAAGCTCACCAAATAGCTTGTTGTGAATGTGTAAAGGAGATCATAAACCGGATTTTGTCCCCCTAAAATGAGGAAGCTAACTATATGGCCAAGGGCAAGGATACCAACAACGAGCTCCTTACCCTTATCAAAATCAAGGCCAAGGTTACCAACAAAGGGGTAACCAAGGTTATCAAGGAGGGTGGAGACAAGAAAACAATAATCAAGGAAGGCAAAATCCATATCAAACTCAAAATCAAAATCAAAATCAAGCTCAACCGCAAAATCAACCTCAAAACCAAGTGAGATCTTCCAACATTCAAGACACTCTAGCTCAATTTATGCAAGCTTCTATGGCTAATCAAAGAGCACGGAGGCATCTATTAAGAACTTGGAAACTCAAGTGGGCAACTAGCTAAGAAACTTTCCGAACAAAGTGCTCGACATCATTTTCCCAACTACGCAAACAAATCCTAAGGAGCATTGCAAATAATAACAAGAAGTGGTAGAGTTTGTGATGAGAAAAGGAAAGTGGTTGAAAGAAAAAGAAAGTAGTGGAGAAGGATGAAGAAGTAATGGAGGAAGAGGTAGTTGAAAAAAATGATGATGTTGATGTGGAGGATGACTTAGTTGAAAATGAGGTGTTAGTTGAAAATGAAAAAGAGAATGGTGTAGTCGAAAAGTAGAAAGTAGAGGAGAAAAGAAGAAATGAAAAGGAAAAGAGAAGGAAGTTACTTATCCATTGAGAAGCTTACCATATCCTCACCTTCCTTCTACAAAGGATGATGCAAAACTATGCCTGGTTTATGGATATTTTTAAGCAATTGCAAATAAATATTCCTTTACCGAGGCATTAGAGCAAATGCCCAAATATGCAAAATTCATGAAGGATATCTTGACTAAAAGAAGCGGTACACGGATCAAGAAACCATAATGGTGGATGCAAGTTGTAGTGCAATAATTCAACACACTATTCAAAAGAGAGTGATCCGGGCGTAACTTGCCCGCTACTATTGGGGATATATATGCTGAAAGGGATTAATTGATTTGGGATCAAGTATCAATTTGATTCCATTATCCATTGTGAAGAGATTGGGGAGATTGAATTAAAATCTACAAAAATGACATTGCAATTGGCGGACAAGTCTATTACTACCGCACGGTGTAGCTTTTAGACTTGTTGGTAAAAGTGGACAAATTTTTTCCGTTGATTTTGTTGTTATAGACATGGAGGAAGATGTGGACGCACCTTTAATTCTTGGAAGACCATTCATGAAGACGGCTCGAGGATGATTGATATAGATGATGGCTTAATGAAGGTGAGAGTTCAAGATGAAGAGATTTGCTTTAATCTTTTGAAGCAATGAAGCATCCAATTGATAGAGAGATTGTTTCAAGATTGATGTTATTGAGGAAGCAACACAAGAAGTGAATGATGATGATGATAGTCGAGAAATTGAGGAGTGTTGGAAGGAATGGAGATTTCAAGGAAATGCATCCATGGGAGGAAGAAGTGGAAGTTTTGAAAATGATCCAAAAGTTGAAGAGCCAAAGCTTGAGTTGAAAGATCTACCATCTCATTTGAAGTATGTGTTCCTTGAGGAGGGGTAAAAATCCGTAATCATTATTAGTAATACATTGTCGGAGAAGGAGGAGGAAAGCTTAATTCAAGTCTTGAAATCTAACAAAATGCGATTAGTTGGGTTTTAGCCGATTTGAAAGGCATAAGCCCGGCTTATTGTATGCACAACATTATGATGGAGGAAGTCCAACCTCAAAGGCGTTTGAACCGTGATGAAAGAAGTATTTAAAGGAGGTAGTAAAGATGCTAGAAGCGGGAATGATTTATGCGATTTCGGATAGTACTGGGTGAGCCCTTGCATGTGGTTCAAGAAAGGAGGTTTGACGGTTGTGTCTAATGATAAGGATGAACTTGTGCAAACAAGAAAAGTGACGGGTGGAGAATGTGCATCTATTACCGTAGGCTTAACAAAGCAACGAGGAAGGATCATTTTCCTCTTCCGTTCATGGACCAAATGTTAGAAAGACTTGCGAGACAACAATCGTTGTTTCTTGGATGGTTATTCGGGCAATCAAATATCGTGAATCCGAAGATCATGAGAAACGGCTTTCACATGTCCATTTGGAATATTCGCGATAGGTATGCCTTCGGCTTATGCAATGCGCCGCAACATTTCAAAGGTGCATGCAAGCTATATTCACGATTTGATTGAGAAAACAATTGAAGTTTTTATGGATGACTTTTCCGTTTTGGAGCGTCATTCAAATTATGCTTGAAAATTTGGACACCGTCTTGAAGAGTGTGTGGATACCAATTTGGTCTTGAATTGGGAAAAATGCAACTTTATGGTGACCGAGGAATTGTCCTTGGCCACAAGATATCTTCAAGAGGAATTGAGGTCGACAAAGCAAAAATTGATGTTATCAAGACGCTCCCCCACCTACCAATTTCAAAGGCATTCTGAGCTTTTTGGGACATGCGGATTCTATCGAAGATTCATTAAGGACTTCTCCAAATAGCCAAACCTTTGAGCAACTTGCTCAACAAAGATAAGTCTTTCTTGTTTGATAATGATTGTTTGTTAGCTTTTGAAAAATTGAAGGAGAATTTGATAAACGCACCCATAATCACTGCACCAAATTGGAAACTTGATTTTGAATTAATGTGTGATGCTAGTGATTATGCGGTGGGAGCCTTAGGCCAAAGGAAGTGATTATGAAACTAGATCAATGAAACTAATCTTGACATGCCTCCATATTTGAAAACAAACTCCAACTCTCTTGAATCCAAACCATAACTTTCTTTTGAAAACATTGATTTAGTTATTTGTTTGGAAACTCATGGTACTAGTAGAGTAGATAACAAACCCTTTGGTTACAATATCTTAAAATACACTTTCCTATTGAAAGACTACAACATACACCAATCCCATGGAATCGATAATTAAAAATACTTTGTTCACGGAGAAACCCTACAACAATAATAACGTAGGATTTTACTTTCCGCACCTTACTTTCTCGCACTCCTATTATGTATCTCGCCTAAAACCATGTAATAAAGTAGGACCCTTTATATTTCCGCAATTTACTCACCCATAAACCGCTAGTAACTAGGCTTGTATGGCAAGATAAAATCAACATAGATCATTAATTGCAAAATTAATATCTGAAAATAATACATTATTCTCACATGCACCCCTAGGGTATTCTCTCTTGTCTTATAAATGGTCAAGTCCTTCGAACGTAGGGGTATCTTAGCACGTTGCCTACGAAATATCATCACAATCCCTTCCGACTTAAAGATCATAGTCCCTCAATGTTTCCTAACGAATACATGATCTAGTCCCTCGGTTGTTGCCTACGAAGTGATGATCGTCCCTATGAATGTGCTAGATACCCTACAAGTTGTCTTCCATCCGATGTCCCTTCAAATGTCCCTTAACATCCAACGAATATGGTTACCTACCAACTAATGGTATGGATAGCTTTATTCTAAAGGAAAGCGAAATAACACGGAAACGAGCGTTCAAAGTAGGTAATAAGTCTCTTTTGCTTGCTCAAATTAAAATATCTTTTCACACCTCACACTTTTCTTCAAAATCTTTTCAAACACTTTGTATACATTCCAACGTGAATCATTGCAAAGTTCTTTTCCAAAACAAAACATTTCCAAACACTTCGTATACATTCCAACGTGAATCATTACAAAGTCAAAGTGAAATGCTTTTTTTCAAAACATTTTCAAACACACACACAAAAAGCAATTTATAAAGTGAGCTAAAGCAATTAAGATCCCGTAGATAACTACGGATGGAAAGGGGTGCTAGTACCTTCCCTTTTCATAACCAACTCCCTTACTCAGAATCTATCAAAGGTCTTTCCTGTTCTTTTCACCTTTCCTTTATAGGATAAAGGAAAAGTCGGTGGCGACTCGTGCTATCCGCAACATTTGCGATCAAACGCAAAACAAACAAGTCAATTCTCCCACCGTGTTACAGAACTGGCGACTCTACTGGGGAAAATAAAGAGAGTTTACCTTAGGGTCTTTAGATCACTTTATTGCTTTCTATTTGCTTTGTCTGCTTTATTTTTAAGGGTTGCTTGGGTATTATACTTATGGGGGATCCTACACCTGGATCTAGGTTTTCATAGGTAAGTAGAAATAAATCGTCGCGACCGTTAGGCATATACCGAAATGGTCAACATGATGGCTACGTTAGTGCGACACTTTGGATGTCCCGATGCTCCTCATGTCTAGTTGAGGAAAGTATTTGGCGCCTACGGTGTCATCAAGACTAACTCAACTTTAGAACCCTAATTGACCCATCTTGTCCATTAGAAGGTAGTGAGATGGCCGACTTCGTAGACCGAGGTTGATACTCGATGCTACGCCATTAAGATTCGACTTTCGGGATGTTTCGTCGACCACTTGGTAGTCGATGAAATAAAGCCTACAAGAAAGATCAATGATATGAGATTCCTATAACCCGATTACTATTATAGGACAAGTTGAACCCACTCAAACTTTGGTGGTAGACACTATACCTCATGCAAGCCTTAAACCTAGGGTTATGGTGTGATTTTCTTGTGCTTGCTATTTACTTAAACATGACATCATGACATCATAACATCGCATCATCATATCATTTCTAACTATTTCAAGGACCTAAGAATTTATCTTTGCTTTGTTTTGTAGGATCATGGCTTCCGGAAGACTATCCGAATCAACATCATGGGTATACCTTCAACTCAAAGAATTGGTTACCCGCTTTGAAGAAGATATGATGCACCAGATTCCAGTTCGATCCGAAACATCAACCGCTTTACATTCCTAGATTATAAGTTGCCTACATTGGAAGAGTTCTCTAAGCTACTTGGGATATCTATCCTTGATCATATACCATTTACGGTTCGTAAAAGCTGAAATACGAAGACATCGCATCAATACACACCTAAAGCTACGACATAGAAGCTAATTGGGAAACAAGAAGCGGAGTTAAGGGTTTGCTTGCTAAGTTCTCGATAAAGAAAGCTCGAGAATTCCTCAAATGAGTTTCCATGCATTCAAGACATTTTGGCCTTACTAATCTATGGCTTGGTATTATTTCCTAATCCAGTCTTCCAGACGTGAACGCCATCAAGATATTTCTCACTCACAACCTGTGCCTACTATACTTGGAGATATTCTACATTCTTCCACACCTGTAACATCAAGAGCAAGGAACTCTCGTGTGTTGCATACCGTTACATTCCTGTGGTTTATTTCGCACCTTCCTCAATTAGTAGTGAAGAACGAGCAAAGATTGAAGTGGTCTCAAAGGGTGATGTCACTCTCACCGATATCCGCTTGGTGTCTCTTTTCTCAAAAGGACTTCATCATTGAGTGTTGTGGAGAATTCTAATGTACCACTTCTTGGCATAAGAGGAGGTATCACTTAGAACCCTCTCTAGCTCTCACGTCAGTTATGCTCGAAGAGATGGTCCTCATGATATGCTTCTCTAAGATATTGTGTTTGACTTAGAAAACGATCTCCAGAACTTCCATTCCTTGGGAACCTTACCTCAAATGGGTGAGAGCTCGAGCTCAAAACCTCATGATGCCGTTTACAGTTGTTCTACAAGTGATTATGGAACCTGTTGCTATAGGCGACGAACCCTATATCATTATCCATCCAGATATGCCTACCGATCTCGAAGACTTGAAGAGATCCTGAATCCTTCTCAAAGAAGAAAGGGATACGTTTGAAGCTTTGTGCTATGCAAGTGAGAAGAAGGTATTAGAGTTGACAAAGCTACTTCACGAGGAGAGAAACATCAACACCTACTTCAACACAAAGAGGAAGCGCCCGTGGGAGACCTAAAGCTCTAGGAATTTATTCTTTATTTGTTTAAACTTTATTTTGTACTCGCTAATAATAAGCTAATAAAAAGTTTGTTTGTGCTTGTTAACAAATTTAAATTCCTAAGGTCCTTGAAAATATTGCATTACATTGCATAAACATCGCATATCATGGCATGACATTTCATAACAGGTACATTGAAGACCGGTTTTCTTATTCTCTCGTTGTTTATTTCAGCAGAAATGGCTCTTGAATAGACTGTCAAAGATCTCCAGGTTCAGAATGCTCAATTCTAGGAGATTTTCAAAGAACTTGGTCCAAGGCCCCGAAGGATCTAAAGAAGCTCATTACCAGAAAGAAGAAGACCATCGGAATCCTCAAAATGGGAAGAAATCACAAGGGTCCAGCTAGGGTGATCAGCCGGTTTGAAATCTCAAACAAGAGCGGTGAAACTGAGGAAAGTGTCAAAAACGTTGAAGGAATCCATCGTGGGTCTGAAAACGAAGATCAAGACCGTGTAAGCGAACGGTATGCTCCTGATGACGACAAATATTAGCAACTCGAAGACTGCCTGAATGCTGTGGAAAATCTAAAAATGTCCGGGCTGAATTTTGATGATCTGAGTCTGGTCCCTGGCGTGGTAATTCCCCACAAGTTCAAAGTTCCTACATTTGCTAAGTATGATGGCATCTCTTGTCCAAAGCAGCATCTTAAGTCCTATGTTTAAGATCCATCCTCACATGAAGAAGAAGTTGTGGATCCATTTCTTTCAAGAGAGTTTATCCGAGCACGCTTGGAATGGTATTATCAGTTAGAGAATACTCATTCATACCTAGAATGACTTAGCAAATGCTTTCTACAAGCAAGATCAAGATAATGTCGAACTATCACCCACCCGCATGCAACCAAAGCATGTCCTGGGTCGTGATGAGAAGTTCAAAGAATATGCTAAAAATGGAGAGATCTAGCAGTGTGAGTTCAACCACCCTTGTCCAATAGTTGGTTGATATGTTCAAGGAACACCCATGCCCATTTTTCAATCATCTAATTGAAAATCTTTGGTCGGATTCACCGAGTTGATATTGATGATGAGCCATCGCTAGAAAGCATACATATAGAATTCATCTTCTAATGCTGCAAAGAGATCTTTTGGTGGTAAGAAAGAAGCCAATGCTTTGTATGGTCGAAGGCCGTGACAAGGCCGATCAGACTCAATCTACGGGGCAGGTTGTAATCAACAAACTACAACACAGAACCCAACGAGACAACGTAACTAGAATAAAATACGAAGATAGTTTACTAAGATCAACATATTGTGTCATACCCCAAAATTTTCCCTCCATCTTCTCAAGACATTCCATACATCCATACTCAAGATTCCTCAAAGGTTGATCGGACAAACCCTCTCCTAGACAATCAACCCAAACTAGGGTTTGGCAATTCTAAGCCCGGATGGACTCCAACATCTCTAATGTTCATCATGCCTCCTCATATGCTTCAAAGATTCTCCATGTCAAGTTTCAAGCCTTACAAGTCAAGATTGCTCGCATAATTGCTCGATGGTTGAAAATCAGTTGAGGACAAAAAGTCAATCGTGGTCAACATACATCAAACTTCATGATTTTTGGTCAACATCCTCATTTTGAAGTTAAATTCATCATTTGATCAAGGGTTGATCATGATTCATCAAGAAAACTCAAGATTTGCTCAAAAGTCAAACTTTCTAAATTAGGGTTTCTTTGAGAAAAGTCAACCAAACTTTGACTGAGCATAACTTCTTCATACTTTCTCAGAAATTTTTCCACCACCTCTTGTTTTGAAGGAAATTCAATTCTCTACAACTTCATGTCTCACAAGAATGTTCAAAAAATGCTTCATTTGAGAGGTATGGCTCAAAATATTACAGGTCCTTTTCAAAGTCAACAAAAAGTCAACATTTTGTTTTGAAGATATATTGAGCATGCAAACTCCAATTTATATGAGACCAAAAAGGTTGGTTATAGGACTCTTAGAGCTTTCCAAAAAGTCCAAGAAGACTCAAAAACATGGAAAATTGAGCAAGATACACTATTCAGAAGTTGGGCAATTTTGGACAATTGCACAAAAGGACATTTTGGTCAAAATGCAAAATTTTCCAAATGGGCCTATAATCTTTTGATCCAAACTTGTTCATGACATTATTTGTGACCCATAAATGCTTGGCCATGGCAAGTTTCTATTTTTATAATTTATTTTTGAATTTTAAACTATTTAATTCAAAATTAAATTATATAAAATATGATAATAAGATATTTTTTCAAGATGATTGGATTTTGATCAAACTTGAGGTCCAAGGAACCCCAAAACACTTGCCATTTGCATTTGCTTTCACATGGAAGGAAAATCAAATTTTCAAGAAAATTTGATTTGTTTTAAATAGGAAATATTGCACATTCATTACTCAATCTTTTTCACTCTCTCTTTGCACTCTCAAACCTTCTATAAATACCAAGCATTATACGCAAGAAGACGTAAACCCTAGCCCTTACAACAACCCTTATTTTGCCAAAATTTTCAAGAATTGTCCAAATCGTGTTTGAATTTCCAGCCACTTTCAGCCCTCAAAAATCATTCCATTGTGTTCAGGAGGTAAGTTTGAGTAAGTATACATCCTTACAATTATCAAACCAATTTTAATCGAGCTATATACATGCATACATATTCAACTTTTTTTCTTAATTTTGCATTTTATTATCTGCCCGTTTAATTATTTCTTTTTACCTGCTTCCTTTTTCCAATAATGTAATTGCTCATGGGATGTAATAGTTTTATTTTCCAAGTTTAAATTATGTATCTGCCCCAAAGCCATGTAATAGCATAGGACATTTATCTTTCCGCATCTTTACATTCCCGCATTTTAATTTCCGCACCCTATAAATTGCTAGTAACTAGGCGTATGGCAAGACTAAAATTGGACATAGCTCACTCTAATTTCAAGATATAATATCCGAAACAACACACTCTTTTCACACATGCACCCTTTAGGGTAATTCTCTCGTTGCCTTACGAATTCAAATATGGTCATGTCCTCGAACGAGGTATTCTAGCACCGTTGCCTTCAAACAAATCATCATAGTCCCTTCGATACAAAGATCATAGACCCACGATGTCGCCTACGAATACATGATCTTGACTCTCGATTGTTGCCTACGAAAAGTGATAATCGTCCCTTCGAATGTGCTAGGATACTTCCTACAAGTTTCCTTCTATGACCATACGATGTCCCTTCGAATGTCCCGCTTACGTCCAACAAATAGAGTTACCTGCCAACTAATGGTACGGATTGCGCTATTCTAAAGGAATGTAAAATAACACGAAAACGACCAATTCTGAGTAGGTAATAAGACTTTTAGTTGCTTGCTCAATCAAAATACTTTTCGCACCTGACACTTTTGTCAAAGTTCAAACTCTTTTCAAAAATGAAACATTTCCAAACACTTTGTATACATTCATACATGAATCATTACAAAGTCAAAGCGAAATGCCTTTTCAAAACATTTTTGTCAAACACAAAGAAAGCACAATTTTAAAAGATGATCTAAGAGCAACTAAGAGCCCGTAGATAACTACGGATGGAAAGGTGCTAATACCTTCCCTTTTCATAACCTTCTCCTTACTCAATCTAACGGTCTTTTCCTCGTCTTTTCAACTTCCCTTAATTGGATAAAAGAAAGTCGGTGGCGACTCTTGCTATCCGCACATTTGAGATACAAACACATAAAGTCGGGCTTCATCAGACATGTAACTCACGACTGGCTGGGAGATACCCTAAAGAGAGAATGCCTTAGGATTTCTAGATCAACTTTATTGCTTTTTGTTTGACTTGTATGCTTTATCTTTAAGGGTTGCTTGGGTATTATATTGTTGGGGATCCTACACCGATCCGGTTTCCTTTTAGGTAAGTAGCAATAAATCATCGCGACCGTTAGACGATATCGAAACGGTCAACATGATGGCTACGTTAGTGTGACACTTTGGATGTTCGACATCTTCATTCCCAAGTTGAGGATAGTATTTGGCTTCGTGGTGTCATCAAGCACTAACTAAACTTTTAGAATCTTAATTGACCCATCTTGGCCATTAGAAGGTAGTGAGATGGCCGGCTTTGGTGCGACTAAGGTTGGTTGATACTGATGCTACGCCATTAAGATCGACTTTTGGGATATTTTCGGTCGACCACTTGGTAGTCGATTGAAATAAACGCCACGAGAAAGATCGATGATATGAGATTCCTAGAACCCTTACATTATTATAGGACGTGATGAACCAACTCAAACTTTTGGTGGGGTAATCACCTATACCTCATGCAAGCCTTAACCCTAGGCTCATTGTGTGAATTGTTGTGTGTGCCAAACATGACATCATGACATCATTCGCATTGCATATCATTTCTAACTATTTCAAGGACCTAGGATTTATCTTTGCCTGCTTGTAGGGATTATGGCTTCTAGAAAGACTATCTAAATCAACTTCATGGGTATACCTTTCAGGCTCAAAGAATTGGTTTTAGAAATTCTCACCATGCTCGGTTCATCAAAAGACATGGTTATCTACTTGATTTGGTTATCTCCGGTTTTGAAGAAGATATGATGCATGTCCTATTCCAGCTTCTTTGATCCAAAACACCATTGCTTTACATTTCCATTATCATTGGTTCCTACTTTGGAAGAGTTCTCTAAGATACTTGGGTACCTATTCTTGACCAAATGCCATTCACCGGTTTAGAAAAGGTTCCTAAGTACGAAGACATCGATCCGCCCATCTAAAGCGCCGACATGAAGCCAATTGGGAAACAAGAAGTGGAGTTAAGGGTTTACTTTCCAAGTTCTTAATTAAGAAAGCCCGAGAATTCCTCAAAGTTATGAGTTTCCATGCATTCAAGACATTGTGGCCTTGCTAATCTATGGTTTGGTTCTATTCCTAACTCGGATCAATTCATAGATGTCAACGCCATCAAGTTATTCCTTACCCATAATCCAAGGCTACTTTACTTGGAGACATTCTACATTCTTCCACACTCGCATTACTAAGAGACAAGGAACTCTCATGTGTTGCATCGCTACTTTCTGATGTGGTTTATTTCACCTCCTCCATCGCTGAAGAAATAACAAAGGTTGAGATGGTCTCAAAGACTAATGTCACTCTCTCATTCGGATATCCGTTGGAACCTTTCTCTCAAAAGGATTTCACCTTCATTGAGTGTTGGAGAATTCCTAATGTACCACTACTTGGTATAAGGGAGGTATTACTTACAACCCTTCTAGCTCTAGTAGTTTTTTTGCTCAAGAGATGGCCCGCATGATATGCTTCCAAGATATTGTGTTCGACTACAATCACGATCTCCGAATTACCGACGAAGGTTTATACACGCTTGGGCATGGTAAAGAAGACGATACCAAGACTTTGGGGCACGAACTCCATTCCTTGGGAACCCCTCAAATGGGTGAGAGCTCGAGCTCAAAACCTCATGATGCCATTCACTGTTTACCAATAATTATGGAACTGCTATAGGTGACGCACTTACATCGTTTTCCATCCCGACATGCTCACCGATTTTGAAGACTTGAAGAGATCCTGGATTCAACTTAAAGAAGAGAGGGACATTTGAAGCTCAAGTGCATGCAAGTGAGAAGAAAGTGCTAGAGTTGACTAAGCTACTTCACTAGGAGCGAAGCATCAATGCCCACCTCGCACCAAGAGGAAGCGCCCATGGGAGACTTAGAGCTTTAGGATTTATTTGTTTCTTTTATTTTGTTTGAACTATCTTTGTACTTAAAAGAAAAAAGAATAAAAGAGTACTAATAAATGTTTGTTCATTGCTTGTTTAACAAATTTAAATCTCTAAGGTCCTTGAAAACATTGCATTGCATGTCATTGCATTCATCGCATAAACATTGCATATCATAGCATAACATTGCATCATGTGTACATTGAAGATTGGTTTTCATTTGCTCGCTATTTATTTTAGCGTAATGGCTCTTGAACAAACCGCCAAAGATCTCTGTGCTCGTAATGCCTGGGCCAAAGAGATGTTTACTAGCTTGGTCCAAGGCCAAGAAGATCCAAGAAGCTCATCAACAGAAGAAGAAGGTTGTTGGTCTTCTCAACATGGGCGACGCTACAAAGGTGGTCCTAGAGTGGTTAGTCGAATTGAGCTCTCAAGGAAGTGTCAAGAAGGAGGATGAGCAGTAACAAGGGTGATGGTGGTGAGTCAAGATGAGCCTGAAAGTCATGATGATGGCCAATACTGATGAAGATGACAAGTACAAGCAACTTGAAGACCGTTGAATGTCGTGGAAAACTCAAGATGTCCGGCTGAATTTTGATGATCCGAGTCTTGTCCCCGGTGTTATGATTCCTCCCAAGTTCAAAGTTCCAACTTTTGCTAAATATGATGGCATGTCTTGTCCTAAGCGCATTTGAAGTCCTATGTCTAGAAGATCAATCCCCACACCGATGATGAAAGTTGTGGATGCACTATTTTCAAGAGAGTTTGTCCGAACTCGCTTGAGTGGTATTATCGCCAGAGAATGATCCGATCCGTATTTGAGTGACTTAGCGCATGCTACAAGCAAGATGAGTACAATGAATTGACACCCACTCGCATGCAACTACAAAGCATGTCTATGGGTCGTGATGAGAAGTTCAAGGAGTATGCTCAAGTGGAGAGATCTAGGGTGCGAGTTCAACCACCCTTGTCCAATAGGGAGTTGGTTGATATGTTTATGGGACACCGACAGCCCATTCTTCAATCATCCGATTGGAAACTCTTCACCGATTCACCGAAATGATATTGACAAAGCAGCGTATCAAGCCGGTATCAAGAGTGGGAAGATTCATGAGAATCATCTTCAAATGCCAAGAGATCTTTTGGTGGTAAGAAAGAAGCTAATGTCGGTATGGTCGAAAAGCCGAGCCAAGACCGACCGCTACCAACTGTGGGGCGCTTGTGATCTCCAATCCTACATCAGCACAACCGAGACAACGCGCGTAGTCGTAACGCGCCACGAAGATACAAGATCAACATGCCATTGTCGCAAGCCTTGCAACACATGTTGAAAGTGAGCCGATTACCTTGAGGGATCCTCCTCGAATGTCAACACTTCTCCGAGATACAATCCTAATGCTAAGTGTGCTTACCATTCCAATAGCCTGGACATAGTACGGATGATTGTTGGGCTCAAGAACAAGATTCAAGATATGATTGAAGCTAAGCGATTGAGTTTGATCCTCCCGCTGAGACTCCGAATGTGATCAACGCGCTATGCCTAACCATGACAAGAGTTCCAATGTCGTTGGTATGATACTTATGTTTTCAACATAGATGACTTGACCATTCCTCCGATGACCTAAGAAGAATTTGCTGCAAGCCGTGTCAATCCAGATGCCCAGAGAATTGTCGTTGGTGCCCATCCGCACCGATGGTTGTGCTTGGTTGAGAAGACGGTTCGCATGATGGATAACCGTGAGATACTATTTCGAAACCACCGTGCGTAAGCTGTGTGAAGAAATGTCTAAGTTGAAGATTGACAATGCGAATCGAAACACCATCGTGTGGGATACCTTGGGAGCCAAGTGGAAAGTATGATTACATGGTGAAGTACACATGCTCCCGAGAGCTACAAGATTCCTATTGAAGATGTTAAGGCCGGACGAATGTGATTATGCCGATGTTAACACAATAAGGATTTCCTCGCCGATTCTGTGCCCTGAGTGGCACCTCTCATCATTACTTCTCCAAGACCGCCCATATTCCTCTCGACAAGGCTATCCCTTGGAATTATGGAGCTGTTTACTATCATGGCGCAAGCAAGACCCTCCGACCATTGAAGATCTTACAATTGAAGCTACCATTCTACATTGACAACATCACCGGATCAAGTAAGGTGATCGAACCGAAGGGTTTTCTCCAAAATCTCTCCTCCAAAGACATCGCGACTCCAAATTTATTCAACCCATTTCAAGCTAGAGGGAAAGAACAAAGGACTCATCCCGCTCATGTAAGTACCAAAGGAAGTTGTCAAGACACCTCCAAACAAGAAATGGAGGAAATTCAAGATTATCAAGAAGAGTGACTACAATGTTGTGGAATGTTAGGACAGACTCATCCAAAATCTCCATGCTTGCTCGCTTCTTGTGCTCGAGGCTCATGCTAATGCCTTGGTGAAGTTTCAAGAATGCTCATGTGCCGCAAGACACTACCACCCACCGCTTTGAAGTTTGTATTGCTAGCCTGGCCGCCAACAACGGCCTAGGCTTCTCCGATGTCGATTTGACTCCGCCGAAAGAACACAACAAAGCCTTGCACATCTTAGTTGAATGCAAGGGCACTACATTGTCTCATGTTTTGGTGGATACCGGTTCGCCTCAATATCCTTCCAAGATCGCTTTGATCGACTGATGTCAAGGGTTGTTCCGAGACCCAAAGGATATTATTGTGAGAGCTTTTGATGGTTATGTTAACAAAGGCTGGAGAGCTCATCATTGCTAAAGTCGGTTCCCACTTTTGATTCCACTTTCTTTGTCATGGACATCCGCCCAGCTTACTTTTGCCTACTTGACGCCCTTGATACATGGGCAGGCCGTTACTCTACTTTGCATCGTGTCAATACCCAGGAAAGGGAAGGTTGTTACAAGATGTGGTGAAGAAGAGTATATGGTCACCATCTACAATATTCCGATATCTTGAGATGGAATGAACTTTTGAGACTGTCAAGCTTTTGAAACAATACCCGAGTCATGCTTGTTGACTCCAATCACTCCTGGTTACACAAGTCCCGCTTAGGATTGCCTAATCGAAAGATGCTTAAGCTAGTCAAGAAGGAGGTAGTTCTATTTGGGGTCAGCCCCGATCTCCCTTCAAATTTGACAAGACCGGTTTAGGCTTCACCATCAAGGGTCAAGATGATACGCCGCGAACGTGCCGCCAACTTCCTTTTCACATTAGCCGAGTGGAATCCATGCTATAGAAGACACGACAACGACTTGACATCGCAAGTGGATCTTCCCAACCTGCATCAGGGCTCAAGATTGGAAGATCAAGACGCCATACCAATCTCCTTCAGAGTAATCACTCTTGTTTTGTTTTGCTTTTCAGATTTATGTTTTGAATAATAAAGCCTAGTGCCTGCCCGGGCATCATGGCTCGCTTATGTGAGGGTTATTATCCTGTCATTTGCATTTCATTCAATAAAATCGTTGACTTTTGCATTCAATTGTTTGTTTTTCTTTACTTTATCACCCTTCAAAAGCTATGTGTTTTACACACACCCACGTGATACATCGCAGTAATCACTCAATCTCGTGATAACAAATATGTTATTGCTTAATATGACTTGATAATCCGATCTACCAAGTCAAGACGAAGTGAGGAAGATTGTGAAGTGCCGTGAGAACTTGTCGACTGCTACAAAGAAGAAGAGCGAGTTATACGCCACACGAAGAGCAAGTTGAGGTTGTGAATTTGGGTACCGACGAAGACAAAAAGAGATCAAGATAGGAGCGGGTCTTGAGAAAAGTGTTAAAGAAAGATTGGTTCAGATGCTACGAGACTATATTGAGGTTTTGCTTGGTCATACGAAGACATGCTGTTTGGACTTGATATTGTGGTACACCGATTGCCAACAAAAGAGGTTTTCCCAAAGGAAATGTGAAGGTCTGTCGATGCGTCCCCGAGATGTCGAGAAAATCAAAGTCAAGTTATGAACGTTCAAACGGTTTCTTTAGCGTTACTTCCTATCCACAATGGGTTGCGAACGTGGTTCCCGTGCTTAAGAAGGATGGTAAGGTACGAATGTGTGGAATTACGAGATCCAATAAAGCGAGTCCGAAAGACGATTTCCACTCATATTGATGTGTTCTCTGACAACACCGCCAAGATAAGGTTTTCCTTCATGGATGGTTTCTCCTACAATCGATCAAAATGGCTCCTCAAGACATGGAGAAGACTACTTACATAATCATGGGGCACTTTCACTACAAGGTTATGCTCGATCAAGAACGCGGCGCCACTATCAAGATGCTATGGTAACATTATTTCATGACATGATTCATCACGAGATAGAGGTCTACGCCGACGACATGATAGCTCGATCACAGATCAAGAAGAACATCTTGATCATTTGCGAAATGCTTGATAGGTTGAAGAAGCATGCATAAGTGCACTTTTGAGTCCGATCCGAAAACTCCTAGGTTTGTTGTCGGTAAAGGTATTGAGGTTGACCCCGCCAAGGTTAAAGCTATTCAAGAAATGCCGCCTCCCGCACCAGAAGGAAGTCGAGGTTTCTTGGGCCGATTGAACTACATTGCCGATTCATTGCACAATCAAGCTACTTGTGAGCCAATCTTCAAGTTACTTAAGAAAGATCAAGTGGTAGAATGGAATGACGATTGCCGATCGCTTTTGACAAAATCAAGGAGTACCGTAATCCTCCTATCCCGATGCCGCCAAGGAAGACTCTTATCATGTACTTGACAAGACTAGAGAACTCAATGTGGTGTGTGTTGGGCAACATGACGAGTCTGGTCAAAAGAGCATGCAATATACTACCTTAGCAAAAGTTTACCGATCGTGAAACAAGATACTACATCCGAGAAAACTTGCAACGCTTTTGGGCTGTCGCCGACTAAGACAAGATATGTTGACTCACACTACTTTGTTGATTTGAGAACCCTGCCTTCTCCGGGAGAATAGCAAGATGGCAAATGATCCCGACCGAATACGATATCCAAGACACTTTCTAAAGCGATCAAAGGAAGTGTAGGTAGCCGATAATTTGGCTCATCAGATGACTATCGCCCAGCTCAATTTCCGTATGAAGATGTTTTACTAGTTACCGACAGAAGAACAGTGCCCGGACGAAGGACCCGAACAAGGATCCCGATGGACCATGGTTTTGATGGAGCCTCAAACGCACTTGGCAATGGCATTGGCACCATCATTACATCCCCAGTGCGGACATACCTTTCACCGCCAGATTATGTTTTAGTTGCACCAACAACATGGTTAATACTGCTGCATCATGGGTATCAAAGTCGCTATTGACTTAAGAATCAAGTTCTTAAGTGTATGGAGACTCGCCTTTAGTGATCACGAGTTATGGTGAGGGATACGAAGCATCCGAATCTCATTCCATATCGAGAGCATGTTCAGTTTGATCCCCTATCAAGAGATTACTTATCATATTCCACGAGAAGAGAATCAGTTAAGGACGATTAGCTACTATGTCATCTATGTTCAAGGTCAATGGGACAACGAGGCTCCCGAGATCATCATTGAGAAGTTTGACTTAACCAAAGTATTGTTATGAGTTTGACGGAAGAGAAACCTTGGTACTATGACGAAAGGTATCTTGAGACTCGTGAATATCCCACAGGGGCATCTCACAATGATAAGAAGTTCGAGAAGATTTGCATCCAAATTCTTCCTCAAGAACGATATCTTATACAAGCTAACCACGACTTGGCTTATCTACCGGTAGACCGTAAAAGCAATAATGTATCATGGAAGAGTTAACAAGGCGATTTGGTACCCACTCCGAAGGACACACCATGGCTAAGAAGATTTTGAGAACAAAGTTACTATTGGTCCACCATGGAAGTCGATTGTCACCGCTACCGATCTTGTCACAAGTGCCGACGTATGCCGACAAAGTGCACGCATTCTCCAAGACTTAAATGTTCTAATGTCCTCCTTGGCCTTTGCAATGTGGGCATTGACATGATCGGAGAAATCAAGCCCACCGCCCAATCCACAATCGCTTCATCTTGTGGCAATTGACTACTTACCAAATGGGCAGAAGCGCACTTTCGATCGCCATCAAGAATGTTGGCTCGTTTCATCAAGCATAATCTTATCTGGTCGGTATGGCATTCCGAAGGATTATCGCTGATAACGATTCCAATCTCAAAAATAAGATGATCACCAACTCGCATCTAAGTTCAAGATCAAGCATCACAACTCTTCTCCTTATCGGCTTAAGATGAATGGCGCAGTTGGAAGCCGCCAACAAGAAATATTAAGAAGATTATACGTAAAATGACAAAGTGACTTACAAAGATTGGCATGATGTTACCATTCGCTTTCATGGTTATCGACTACAAAAGATTTAACATCAATGTGGGCAACCCTTCTCTTGTATACGGTATGGAAGGGCCCCACCCATCGAGGTTCGGATACTCTCAACCGTAGTCCTCCAGACGCAGAAAGTTAGGCGAAGATCGACACCGTAATTCACCTTGACCGATTAATTCTATGATTGATGAGGAATCACCGTGATCCATTTTAAGCATGGATGTATCTATCAAACGAATGATCGTGGTATTTAACAAGAAGTTCAAGCATCGAGTCTACCAAATCGGTGATCTAGTAGTCAAGCGATCATTCTTCCCACAAGGTGATCCTGTGGGAAAATGGACTCCCAAATTTATGAGGGACCATTTGTAGTCGTGGGATAAGATTTTTCAAGGAGCTAGCAATACGTAACTGAAACGAA